>PVJS01000949.1:0-109702 GCA_004027185.1 Glis glis
GGAGACCGGAGGATCGGGGTTCGCGGCCAGCCTCAGCTACTTAGTGAGGCCCTCCACAACTTTGTGAGACCCAGTTTCAAAATAAAGTATAAAAAATAGGGCCAGAGCCAGGTGTGGTGGCGCACGCTTGTAATCCCAGTACTTTGGGAGGCGGAGACTGGAGGATCTGGGTTCGCGGCCAGCCTCAGCTCGCTCTCTCTCTCTCTCTCTCTCTCTTCCTGTCTCTCTCTCTCTCTCTACCTAGTGAGGCCCTCCACAACTTTGTGAGACCTGGTTTCAAAATAAAGTATAAAAAAAATAGGGCCGGGGGTGTAGCGCGGAGGTAGAACGCCCCTGGGTTCAATCCCCAGTACTGCAAAAAAAAAAAAAAAAAAAAGAGAGACAAAGAAGGTCACTGAAGGTTGATAAAGGGAACAATCCATCAAGAAGATATGGCAAGTATAAATAAACACACACTGAATGTCAGAGGACCCAATTTTATAAAACAAACACTATATGACATAAAAGCAGAGAGAGGCTTCAATACTATACTAGTTTTGAACACCCCACTCTAACTAGTAGACAGATCATCCAGGCAAAACATCAACAAAGACACATCAGAGTTAAGTTACAGTAGAGATCAAATGGACTTAACAGACATGCACAGGATAGCCCATCCAACAGCTGCAGAACTCTACACAGATTTTTCATCAGCATATAGAGCTATCTCCAAAACAGATCGCATTTTAGGTAATAAAGCAAATCTCACCAAATACAAAAAACCCTGAAATAAGTTCTTGCATCCTCTCAGACCACAACTGAATGAAACTAAAAAGCAAGAGAAACCACAGAAATTACACAAAAATGTGGGGGTTGAACAATACACTTTTTTTTTTTTTGCAGTACCGGGGATTGAACCCAGGGGCATTCTACATCTGTGCTACACCCCGGCCCTATTTTTTATACTTTATTTTGAAACCGGGTCTCACGAAGTTGTGGAGGGCCTCACTAGGTAGAGAGAGAGAGAGAGAGAGAGAGAGAGAGAGAGCTGAGGCTGGCCACGAACCCGGATCCTCTGGTCTCCACGTCCCAAAGTACTGGGATTACAAGCGTGCGCCACCACGCCCGGCTTAATAATACACTTTTGAATGAGCAGAGAGTCATTGAAGAAATCAGGGGGAAATTTAAAAATTCTTAGAATCAAATGAAAATGGAAACATCCCCTAACAGAGCCTGTAGAATGCCTGACAGCAGTCCAGAGAGGGAAGTTTAAAGCTGCGAGTGCCTACGTTAGAAAAACAAGAGATCTCAAATACACAGCTAAGAATGCATCTCAGGGCCTCAGACAAACAAGAACAAACCAAACCCCAAATCAGTAGAAGAAAAGAAATAATAAAGATCAGAGCAGAAATAAATGAAGTAGAGTCTGAAAGAATAACACAAAGGATCAATGAAACAGAGTTGGTTCTTGGAAAAGATAAATGAAATTGACAAACTTTTGTCCAAAGTATCCAAAAGAAAGAGAAGACCCAAATTAAAAAAAATAGAGATGAGAAGGGGGGGTATTACAACAGACACCACTGAAATACAGAGGATCATTAGGGAATACTCCGAAAAATTATATGCCAATAAATTGGAAAATATAGAAGAAATGAACAAATTTCTAGACATATATGGCCCACTAAAATCAAACCAGGAGAATATAAAAAACCTAAATAGACCAATAAAACACAATGAGATTGAAGCAGCAATAAAGAAATCTCCCCCTCCCCCCACAAAAAATAAAAGCCCAGGACTAAAGAAATTCGCTGCAGAATTTTACCAGACTTCTAAAGAAGAACTAACATCAATGCTCCTCAAATTATTCCATGAAATAGAAAGGGAAGGAGCTCTTCCAAATTCATCCTATGAGACCACTGTTACCCTGCAACCAAACCAGAAAGGACAAAATAATAAAGAAAACCAGAGACCAACATCCTTGATGGACAGAGAAACCAAAAGCCTCAATAGAATACTTGCAAGTTGAATTTAACATCACGTTAAAAAGATCATACACTATGACCAAATGGGTTTCATTCCAAGGATTCAAGATTGATTCAAAATATCCAAATCAATAAATGTAATACACCACATAAATAGAAACAAGGATAAAAAAATCACATGATTGTTTCAATAGATTCAGAAAAAGCCTTTGATAAAATTCAACATCCCTTTATGATAAAACCCTGAATAAACTAGGTATAGAAAGATCATACTTCAAGATAATAAAGTCTATATACAACAAACCCATTGCCAACATCCTACTGAATGGAGAAAAACTAAAACCATGTGAGAGTAAAGGATTCCACGCTCCCCGCTCGTACTCAATACAGTACTGGGAACTTTAGCCTGAGCAACTAGGCAAGAGAAAGAAATGCAAAGGATACAGATAAGAAAGGAGGACGTGAAATTATCCCTGTTTGCAGATTATATGATTTTACACCTAGAAAACCCTAATGGGTCCAACAACTGATAAATTCAGCAAAGTAGCAGGATACAAAATCAGCATACGAACATAGATTGCTTTTCTGTACACCGATAATAAACTTGCTGAGAAAGAAATCAATAGTCACATTCATAATAGTCTCAAGAAAAAAACACCTAGGAATAAAACTATCCAAGGAGGTGAAAGACCGTTACAATGAAAACTATAAAACACTGGAGAAAGAAACTGAAGAAGATACGAGAAGAGGGAAAGACCTTCTGTGTTCACAGATTAGGAGAATTTATATTGTTAAAATGACCACACTACAGAAAGCCATCTACAGAGTCAATGCAATCCCCATCAAAATACCAATGACATTCTTTACAGAAATGTCAGAAAAAACAGCCCTAAAGTTCATATGGAAGCACAAAAGACCCTGAATAGCAAGCCTGAACAAACAACAACAAAACAAACCAAAACCAAAACAATGCTGGATTCATCACAATACCTGATTTCAAAATATATAGAGAGTCATTGTAACAAAAACAGCACGGTATCGGCATAAAAATTGACATGTAGAACAATGGAGTAGAATAGAGTACCCAGGAATGAACCCACACACCTACACCCATCTGATCCTCAACAAAGGCCCCAGAAACATACGCTGGAGGAAGGGCGGGCCCTTCAACACGTGGTGCTGGGCAACTGGATAGCCACACGAACAAAATTGAAATTAGATCCCTATCTCTCATCCTGTACAAATAACAACTCAAAAGGATCAAAGACCTTAATGTAAGAGCGGAAACTTTGAAACTATTAGAGGAAAACATAGGGGAAACAATTCAAGGTATTCGTGTGGGCAATGATTTCCGGAACAGGATCCTAACAGCTCAGGAAATAACAGCAAGGATCGACACATGGGATTATATCAAGTTTAAAAGCTTCTTCACAGCAAAGAAAACATCAGCGGAACAATGAGACAGCCTACGGAAAGAATGGGAGAAAATCTTTGCCAGATATTCGTCCAACAGGATTAATATCTGGAATATACAAAAACTCAAAAGTCTTGACAAAAGAACGAGCAATCCAATCCCCAAATGGGCAGATGATCTGAAAAGATATTTCTCCAAAGAAGAACAAATGGTCAAAAACTAGATAAAAAAATGCTCAACATCTTTAGCCATCAGGGACACTCAACCCAAAACTACACTGAGACTCATCTCACCCCAGTCAGCATGGCGCTGCGTGTGGCGTGGCTGCAGAGGGACGTCGTGGAGAGCATGTGGGAGGCCTTTGAAGTGCCCTGGCCCGCGTACACCCCGTCCCGCCATGCTGGCCCACCGGGCCTCCCCCCACTTCCTCCCCTCGCCCACCTGGTCCGCAGCCACTGGCCAATGGAACCAGCCTAGATGCCCATCACGGATGAGTGGATAAAGAAAATGTGGTATATATACATAATGGAGTATTATTTAGCCATAAAGAAGAATGAAATTATGTCATCTGCAGGGAAATATACATGAATTGCACACAAAGGTTCTTAGCAGCTTGTCTATTATATCCCCAACCAGTGGCCCCATGGGATTCAGACTTGCCATCAGTTAGCACTGCAGTGAGAGAGTGCTGGTGCCCGCACCGCCATCCTGCATGGCTTCAAGGCCTGGCGAGCCCAGGCAGGATGCGTGCCCTGTCCCCAGCCCGGCCTCACCTGGCCCGCCTGCTCCTGGAGCTGGGCCCTCTCGCGCCTGAGCAGAGCCACCTGCCCCTCCAGCTGCTCCTGCCACCGCTCCAGGTGCCCGCAGGCCTCCTGCAGGCCTCGCCGCTCAGCCCGCAGGCTTTCCAGCTGCTGCTCCACCCGCACCAGCTGCTCCCTGGCGCCCGCCTGCTCCTGCTCCAGAGCCTTCCGCTGCTCCTGCAGCTGCTCCCGCTCCTGCTCCAGCTGCGAGGCCGGTGAGAAGGGCCGAGTCCAGCCCACTCCACACAGCCTCAGCCCCAGAGGCCGGCCAGCCTGACCAGGCCTGGCCAGGGCTGATGGTCAGGCACCCCCAACACCTGCTGTCAGGAAGGGTGGGCCCCAGTCCAGGAAGGAAGAGGATCTGGGGGGTGGGACACTGGAGGGGCCTGGGAGGAGTCTCACTGCAGCCCTGGGAGAACCAAGGCTGGCCTCACCTGCAGCACCTGGTGGTTCAGGGAGCCTTTGTCCTGAGCCAGGCCCTCCATCAGGGCCGCCATGGTGGCCAGGGAGTCCCGCTGCTCCACCCCCTCTGACCTCAGTCGCGCCACCAGCAGTTCCAGGTCAGCATTGCTGGACTCGGCCTGGGGGGACAGTGGTCACCCGGGGCGCTCCAGAGAGGGACTTTCAGGTCCCCCCCCAGACAGAACTGTTGGCCCGGGAGAGAGGGAGCCCCATGTCTCAGCCTGGGTGGGTCGCAGTGGAAAGACCCCTGCAGTGGGGGTTTCTGGGGGACAGCGGCCCTGGG
Organism: Glis glis; assembly: GCA_004027185.1. NCBI lineage: Eukaryota > Metazoa > Chordata > Mammalia > Rodentia > Gliridae > Glis > Glis glis. Next base: position 4,921 of record PVJS01000949.1, read on the forward strand.
TACTGAGGTCCAGTGAGAGGAGATGACCCTAAGGAGAAGGCACAGCCAGCAGGGGAGGCCCAAGGCACTGGCTGTGGCTGTGGACCGGGCGGGCAAGGGGAGGGAGTGGGGCACAGGGGGCAGGGTGTACCCGGGCCAGGGCGCTTCGAAGGCCCTCCCGCTCGCTCTCCACGACGTCCCTCTGTAGCCGCGCGGCACTCAGTGCCTCCTGGGCCAAGGCCAGCTCCTTCTTGAGCCCAGAGACCTTCTCCTCCAGCTGCTCCAGGCGCCCCTGGCTGAAGCCCAAGGCCAGAGGGCAGAGGGCAGAGGGCATGAGGTTGCCTCAGGGCAAACTGGGGCTACCCCGCAAGACCCACAAGGCCTGTGGGCAGGGTGGCTGCCAGCAACCCCTCCAAGCCCAGGGAGCCAGAAAGGAGGAAGGGGTCCCCCAGGGTGGTCTCGGCCACCTGCTGGGGTGAGGTATCACACACAATGAGAAGGGCACCCGCCTCTGCTGGTCCACAGGGTGGACGGTGCGCAGGGACGGGCAGTGGGGTGAGGTGGTATAGGAGTTTGGGTCGGGGTGATGCCTGGTATGGGAGCTGGGGGGCCTGGCCCTGCTGCCTTGGTGTTCTGCCTCCCGAGATACGGTCCCACCCAGTGGATGGGGATGGCCTGTGTGTGGGTGCTGGGCCTCCCAGCTGGAGGGACCTCTGCCCCTGGGGGGGCCTCTGTGCAACCCACCTGGCCTCCAGCTCCCGCCCACTCCGCTCGCCCTGCTCTGCCCACAGCCGGAGGCTCCTCCGTAGCTCTGTGTTCGCGGCCTCCAGCCTCTGCTTGTCCGCCTCCCCCAAATCTGCCTTTGCTCTCAGCTCCTCCACTGCCGTCTCCAGGGTCACCTTCTCCCTGGGAACAGGGACAGAGGTTGGGGTGGCCCAGGGACCTCACTGGACACAGTCAAGATTCAGCTGTGTGTCCAGGAGGGCGGTCGGCAGCAGGGACAGTGGGTGTGGCCTCTTGGAGGCCGCAGTGGGTAGAGGGAGGTCAGGGAGGGTCAGGGCCACCTTCCCAGACTCTGCGGGTGCCCCAGGCATACAGGGCCCCTCACTGGTGCACCACACCCCGGCTGGCCCTGCTGCCTCCCGTCACCTTCCCAAGACCTCACGTCTGGCAATGCCGTGCCTCCCGCCTCTGGGCCTCCAGCTGGCCCAGGAGGTCCTCGTGATCCTGCGTCCCATCCTGAAGAAGCTTCTGCGAGGCCCGCAGCTCCTGCTGGCACTTGGATAGCTGCTCCCGGAGACCGGCCGCCACAGCCTGGGAGGACCGCAGCTGCAAACGCAGCGCCTGCCAGTGGCGCACTGTGAGCCCAGAAGCCAGCGGGCTCCCACTCCCCCAGAAGCCTCCTCCCGGGCTGCAGGGCTCAGGTGCAGGCCAGCAGGGCAATCCGGGGCAGGCCCTGCACCAGCACCTCGGCCAGGCTCTGCCCCAGGGAGGCCAGGGGGCTCCCTGGGCTGTGGCCACCCACCTGCTCCCGCTGCTGCCGCCTCTCAATGGCTGCCCGCACGGCCCGCAGTGCAGGGTCCTGGCCAGCTGGGGAGTGTGCCCGTGGTGGGGACAGCCCCCGGTGGGGGGACATGGTACGTGGGGGGCTTCTGAGTCGGCTCTGCACATCCTGGCCTTCTGTGTGGCTGCTCCAGGCCAGCTCCGGGCACCCGACATCCATCTGGGCCATCTTTAGGGCAGAGAGGGGAGGGACAGAGGAAAGAGAGAGCATGGGGCTGTGACCAAGTGGGGGCCTTCCAGATAGATTGTCCCAAGGGTATGCAGAGCCTTGGTCCCTGCAGCCACCTCAGCCCGCGCCTCCAGGACTCAAGATGGCTCGCACCTCCATGACGCTGGCCAGGACTTGCCGCAGGGATTTAACCTCGCCCCTCAGGTCCTCCACCGCCAACGGGCTCCCGCCGTGCTGGGATTCCTGCAGGTGGAGACCTCTCAGCCAGGCAGGCAGACACCCCCACTGCACAGCTCCCCCACTTCCAGCCCCACGAACCAGTGTCTGGACGTCCATCCTGAGGGAAGCAATAGTCCTCTCCCTCTGCTCGCTCTGCTCTGTGAGCCTCTCCACCAGCCGCGTCTGCTCCGAGAGTCTGGGGGCAGTTGGGGTGGAGGTGAGGGGGCCTGAGGGTGTCCTGGCTCTGACCAGGTTCATGTTGAAAGCGTGGTCCTCCAAGCAGTAAGGGTCAGCGGCGGGGCTTTTAGGCAATGAGTGGACCAGGAGGCTCTGTCCTCAGTGGGTTAATCCACTTGGATTAATCCATGGTAGTGGGATGGACTACGGGGAGGTGGAAGGTGGGACCTGGTTGGAGGAAGTAGCTCACTAAGGGTGTGCTCTGGGAAGGTTTATCTTCTCGCCAGTCTCTCTCACTCACTCACTCTCTCTCTCTCTCTCCTCTCTCTCTCTCTCTCTCTCTCTCTCGGCTGCCATGAGTGGAGCAGCTCTCCACTACACCCATCCGCCATGATGTCCTGCCTCATCTCAGGCCCAGAGCGATGTAGCCGGATGATCATGGACTGAATCCTCTGAAACCGCAAGCCACAATAAACCTTCCCTCCTCTAAGTTGTTCATGTCAGGTATTTTGGTCACAGCAATGAAAAGCTGACTCACAGAGCCTCCCAGTGATGCCAGGCCACAGCTTGGCCTGAGCGGGCCTCTGTCCTCGGCCTTTTCTCATGCCTCTTCCACTATAGAACCTTCAGTGGCTCCTGCCATCTCGAAGGCAAAGCACAGACCCCGAGCTCGGCATTCAAGGCCCACTCCAGCCTCATGTCCAGTGGCTGCCCAAGGGCCTGCCCCTGCCCTTGCAGCATAGCGGACAGGGCGCCTACCTCCAGCCTTGGCCCAGGCTGGTTCCTCTCTTGGAACTGCTCTACCCCATCAGTCTGGTGGTAATGTAGCTGTTCCTTCCTTCCCAGGAGCCACTGCTTAAAGACCCCTGGCTCCCTTGTGGCACCTGGGTCTCTTCCGCAGGCTACAGGGCAGCTTTCCTGCATTCCCTGGGCCTCCACACCCATTCCTCAGTGTCTGGGTGGGGTGTTTCACTCACTCCAGAGGCAGGGAGGGCTCCTGCCTGTCAGCATAGTGGGGTGATTGTGGCCGAGCTGTCTCTAGAGACTTCTGAGCCCCAGGATTGGGTTATGTGTCCAGAAACTTCCACACTTCCTCTGAGGCTTACAGACCCCAGGCTGAGAAAATGGTCTTGTTTGCAGGGGACAGGAGGGAAGCCTGCTCCTCTGCTGGCCTCAGCTTCCTACAGGATTTACACAGGACCAGCTCCTGCCCAGAAGAACGCTCCTGCCCTGGGGATGACCACAGTCCAGAGGTGGCCACTGGTGTTCCTTGAAGTTAGGGCGATCGTGACTTTTAGCTGGAGGGGATTGGCTCAGATTTGGGCCATCGGCCTTAGGGGGTGCTCCATAGCTTTGGAACAGTGTGTGGGATGGAGAAGCGCGCTCCCGTGTCAGAGGCTGGGGAGAGTCAGGTCCTGTTGCGGGCCTTGTTAGTCATCAGCTTTGAGGTCACCTCGGTCCGGCTTGGGAGGGGCACAAACTGCCCACCCAAGTGGAGATTTCTGCACACAGACAAATCTCCAAGGACCAAATGAGACTGATAAGCAAAGACCCTGACAACTTCCTTGTTTCCCCTTTCCTTCCCTAAATCATCTGTGACTACCTTGATGTTTTTCCCTGACTCACCCCATCACTGCTTTGCTATCTCCTATAATTAATCATTCTTACAATGTTTTGGTTATAACTCTCAATAAAAGTGGGACACTGATGGAAGGAAGGTGAGAGAGAAGAGATGTCTCTTCTCCTCTCCAGCCTCCTCAGATCTTGTCATGTTGACTCCATTGTCATTCATGTGAGAGACTTCTAATGAATCAAATCAACATTGACACCATCCGCTATAAGGTCCCTGACCTGCGCAGGGGTGGTACCGCTGCTTGCAGGATGGACAGGGCGCTGGTGCCCCTCCCTGGCCTACCCCCTGCCAGCCTGCCTGAGCCGGGCGCCCACCTGGCCTGCAGCTCCACCTTTTCTGCGTCCCAGTGGCCCTGCAGCTGCAGCATCTCCCCGACCTGGTCCCGAAGCCGCTGCTCCAGGGCGCTGGCTGTGCTGCTGGCTGCCAGCCGCAGGTTGGAGTCGAGGTTCAGGCAGGCCGTGTGCAGGCGCCGGGCTGTCCTGGCCGTGTCTGCTCGCATGTCCGAAAGACCCCTGGAAGACAGAGGAGCACCCTGGCTGAGCCTCGGCACCCATCTGCAGGGCCCAGGACGTGCCAACCCAGGCCAGGAGAGGCAGGGCCAGATCAGGCCGGCAATGGCCATCCTCAGAAGTCCCTACCATGTGCCACAGAATGGCAGGGATGCAGGGGCTGAGGCAAGGCTGGACAGGACAGTCTCAAGCCTCAGTCTCCTTGTGTACAGATGGAGGTGAAAATGTGGCCCCAGACAGACCCTGTGGCACACCCAACAAGGACTGGATGGGCCCCAAAGCTCCTGCAGGCAAGAGTCCTCCTCCACCATGCCTCACCTGCTCTGTGTCCTCCCGTTTCCCCAAATCCCTCCCCCTCTGCGTCTGCCTGCTTGTCCCCCTGTCCCCACCTGCCCACTGGCCAGCCCAAGGCCCAGACAGGGCGGAGTGGTGGTTCTGGGGGGGGGGCCTGTCCCACCGCTCAGGTGCTCCAGGCCAGAGCTGGCACTCACCTCTCAGTGACTGTCCGCAGCTCAGCCAGGTGTGCCCGGAGCGCCACAGCCTGTCTCCATAGCAGGAGGAAGTCCCGCGGCTCCCCGCGTCCCAGCTGTCGGGTCTAAAAGCCAGAGGCCATATCCGTGTCTGCCATAGGCTGGGTCCCGGGCCCTCCTCTGCCCACTTTCCCAGGTGTCATGCTGAGCGGCCTCACCTCCCAGGCAAGTCCCAAGGTACCCATTTCCTACAGGCAAAGGAACCTGTGCTCCCCACCCCACACAGGACAGCTTTGTGCCCCCAGGAGAGGTGCAAGCCAGCTCCTACCAGGGCAGCCCAGGAAATGGGGGTGCCCCAACACCTGCCTGCTGATCAGGGTAGGGGAGCGGGGGGCATGGTCCCATAAAGGGGCAGGACTGCTGGCTGCTACCAGGAGCTGTTCAGGATTAGGACCGACCAGCTGTCTCCCTCATGTGCCTCTGGGACCTCAAGGCCACACCCAGTGGCCTCCTGAGCCTCCTGGCCTGGCCCTGTCTGCTGCAGCCCTGGAGCCTCTCAGCGGACTTTCAGGTGGGCCCCATGTTCAGCCTGCCCAAGTCCACACAACTTATTTCTTGAAGCAGTCGGACCCTCACCACCCCACGTCTGTGCCCTGCCCACCCGAGCCGAAGACCCCTTTTCTGCACACCTTCTGCACAGCATGCCACTGCGCCAGGCCTCAGGCTTGAGACATCTCCCTGGCACTGGTCCCGCGGGAGCCTGAGGCTGCCAGCCTGACCCCTCCTGAGCAAAGCGGGGCTGCCCAGAGCGGAGGAAAGCTCAGACCAAGACCAGGGCTGGCAACCAGCAACCAGTGTCCGGCGGGGAGTGTCCTTACATACGCGTAGCCCGCAAAGCTGCTCCTCTCGGGACAGGGAGGTGAGCAGACGGGAAGGTGAGCTGAGACACCCTGACACACTCTACCCACATGCTCACACATACTCACACACACGTCACACACTCACATCCACACCACACCCACACGTCACACATACACACATGTCACACACATCCACACCACACCCATGCACTCACATGCTCACGCCACACCCACATGTCACACATACTCACATACATTACTATATCCTCACACTTAGACATGCTCACACCACACTTATGTCACACATGCTCACACCACATCCACATGTCACACATACTCACATACATACATTACTATATCCTCACACTCAGACATGCTCACACCACACCCACACATCACACATGCTCACACCACACCCACACATCACACATGCTCACACCACACCCACACATCACACATGCTCACACCACACTTATGTCACACATGCTCACACCATATCCACATGTCACACATACTCACATACATACATTACCATATCCTCACACTCAGACATGCTCACACCACACCCACGCTGTCACACACACTGACACCGCACTTACTTTACACATGCTCACATCACACCCACGTCACACATGCTCACATATATTACCACACCCTCACACTCAGATATGCTCATAGCATACACATATGTTATACACATACCACACCCACATCACACATGTTCATACCACACTGATGTCACACATGCTCACACCACACTGATGTCACACATGCTCACACCACACCCACGTCACACACGCTGACACCACACATACTTCACACATACATCATACCCACGTCACACATGCTCACATACATTACCACACCCTCACACTCAGATATGCTCATAGCACACACATATGTTATACACATACCACACCCACATCACACATGTTCATACCACACTGATGTCACACATGCTCACATCACACCCATGTTACACATGCTCATACCACACTCACATGTCACACACACTCACGCCACACCCATATGTCATGCACACTCATGCACACTCACACACATTCACATCATACCTACGTACTCACACCACACTGACATGTCACATGCTCACACCACGCCCACAGGTTATGCTCACACCACACCCACATGTTACACATGCTCACTCCACACCCACGTCACACATATTCATGCACATCCACACGCCACACATGCTCACACCACAGCCTAATGTTACACATGCTTACATACAAATGTACACATTCACATCACATACACGCTCACATATACTCACACCACAGCCAGTTGTCACACATGCTCATACTCACACATGTTCATACCACACCCACATGCTTACACAGCTCCTGCTACACACATTCACATACTCTCACACACATCAGACTCACATACATCTCATGCACACACACACACACGGGTGGAGCTGGAGTTAAGGAGGATGAAGGCTGTCCCTCCTGTGGATTTGAACCTTGGCTGGACACAGTTTGCAGCCGGTGCACAGGCCAGGCGCTCTCTCTCACACACTGAGCTGAGCATGCATCTCAGTGTGGCCTGAAGCCTGCTGAGCCCGGGTGCCCGTCAGAGGCAGTGGAAACCACTCTGGAGAGGGCGACACGCACCCTGGGCTTCAGGAAAATAAGCAGCTCTCAGTTAAAAAATAAAAAATCAAGAAAACAGAGCACCATGATCCAGACTCAACGGAAACTACCGAACTAGACCTAGGAGAACGGCAGGCGTGGGAACACCCACTGCAGACCATCAAATAACTGCTGTAACACGCACGGTAGATAACCAAGAGGTTTGAAAACATGAGTTTAGAGAAGGATATTTGAAAAAGAATCAGTCAACACTCCTGAAGATCAAAATACAATATTTGGAACTTTAGCCAAGGAGGCAGATTAACAGACATGAGGACACGGATGGACAGGAAGGTAGATTGGAGGAGCCGTCTGCAGGGCGGTCCAGGTGACCAGGGGACAGCAGCCGAGTGCTGCTGAGAGTGTGTGCGATGGCGCGGGCGGAGGAAGGGAGCCAGGCGGTCAGCCAGGCCTGTTCAAAGGAGCGAGAGCTGCTTCCCCAACAGTGAAGGCCCCAGGGGCTGATGAGCCTTGAGCAAGATAAACAAAAAGAAATCCACACATCAGGAAAGCTCAGAACCCCAAAGCCAAGGCCCAGGTCGCAGAGGACCAGAGCGGGAAGACCCACTACCTCTAAGGAGTCAGAGTTGAGGCACTGGAGAGGCGGCCCAGCGGCTGGGGAGCAAGAGGCAGAGGAGGCCCCTCTGCAGTGCGGAGAGCCAGCAGTGCCAGCCGCAGACAGTGCTCCAGGGACAGGGAAATAGAGACCCTTCCTTGAAGAGGCCAAACGGAACCAGGCGCGCTTCCGGACACTGCTCCTGTAGCCACGGGACCTGCCTAGCTGCGCGCAGGGGCTGTCTCTGCTATCTTACGCCACGTCCTGCACTGGGGATCCCCACAGTGACAGACAGGCATGCATCTCCTTCCTGTGCAGGGCGTGGGGCAGCAAGGGTTGTGGCAGCTGCTGACAGGAACGACAGCATGGGGGCTGGGGTGTCCTTCCCGGCTTTACCCTGGGTGGCCCCATGGCTGCTCTTTCTACCTGACCCCAAGTGGGAAGCGCAGTGGGCTTGAAGGGACATCTGTGGGGAGGCCAGCCCAAGACCAGGACGCAGCCCGTTTTCCAGGTGGCTTCAGGGGAGAAACCTTGCCGATGGCACATGCAGCAGACAGACGCTGGGCTGTGCATGCGGACCCCTTTTGTGGAGGGCTGTGGGGATACCTTTGGCCCCTCAGGGGCTGCCTAGCCAAGGCCATAACCCCTCAGCTCCACGTTGGGTGACATCAGAGCACCTGGCCTCTCCTTCCCATGGGGCTGATGCTTGGAGCCCGGGGCTCGGACCCCGAGGCTGTGAAGGGCTGGGCTGCAGGAGCAGCTGGGCAGTCCAGGCCCTCCGAGGTGCCCCTCCAACAGCTGGGCTTGCACCAGAGCCAGGCTCCCTCATTCGCAGGGTGGGGGCTGGGGTGTCCCTCACTCCCACATAGACTGCTGTGCCCAAGCCTGGCGGACAAGGAGGCTGCAGGAAGCCAGCGTGCCCTCTCGCACTGCCCGTCCACTATCAGCAGCCACAAGTGCCAGCGCAGGCCATGTGCCACACAGGTGGACGCGGCCAGGGCCATCTCTCAGCCCGAGCCGCACCTCCCTCCGCACCAGCTCGCCCCGCAGGTGGAGCATGCTGCCCGTCGTCTTGGCCAGCTCCTGGGCCAGCTTGTCATTGGCCCTCTTCATGTGCGCCAGCTGTTCCCGAAGCAGGACGTTCACCTGGGAAAGGCCGATGCTCCTGGATGGACAGAACCCAGAGCTGTGGGTGATGGCCCCTCCTTAGCCGCTCAGGGTCCCAGGATCCACATCAAGGGCTCAAATGGGCTCTGGGCCCCCCGGCCCCCGGCTCTGGCCCCACACAGTGCTGGCCACCTGCAGTGGGCCCACACAGAGGCCGGCACGAAGGGACGCTCCCAGGGACAGGGGAAATAGAGACCCTTCTTTGACAGAGGCTGAGCTCCCCGCAGCCCTGCCAGCCTGCTGCCAGCCTGCTGCCAGCCTGCTGCCAGCCTCACCTCTGCTCTGCGGCCTCCAGGCGGCCCAGGGCCTCCTCCAGGTCCATGCTGTGTTCCAGCTCTGACCTCCGCAGCCGGGCCTCGGTGCTCTGCAGCCGGGCCTGCATCTAGAGAGGAGAGGCAGCCCACCTGGTCTGGTGGTCCCAAGCCCACTGGGCAGGGCAGGAGCATCTTTGAAAGCTCATGCTGGGTAGGGGTGGGAAAGAGGGCCTCCTGGCAGGGTCAGGGGTCAGGGCTGGGGTTGGGGTTGGGTCTGGACCAGCACCATGGCCGGCAGAGGAGGCCAGAGGGGAGGCACGCTGGCTGAGTCAACGTGCCCATCCCACCCAGAGGCAAAAGGCTGCACATCACTTACAGATGGGTAAACTGAGGCCCTGTGCCCAGCAGCCAGCACTTCCTGCTGTCAGAGTGGGGGCAGAGCCTCAGGGTTCAGGGGCAGGTGAGAACTGAGAGCTCTCTGGAGCTACCCCTCCTCTAGAGGGCATGAGTGGGGCCCCTCCAGCTGGGGCCCTCCCAGTGCTGCATCTCCCCTCCCAGACCATGTACAGAGGGGACAGGAGCACACCTACCTGACATGTGCCCCAGGCTGCACCCAGAGCAGCACCCTGTGTCTGGAAGGGGGATTCCGGCCCAGCAGCCCATGGCAGGGTCAGGAAGTCACACCAAGGACCCACTACCAGGGCCACATGATCACCACTGGGGCTGAGACCTGACCCAGGGCCAAGGAAGTCACAGTGGAGGAGGCCTGGGGTGAGGGCCGGGGAGGACAGGGGGCCTGGGGCCGGCATCCTGGCTCCCACACCTAGCAGGCACCGGTCATGCTGACTCACGCGGCTTACTAATCTGCCAGCGGGACTTCTGCGGCTTCTATTCCCTGAGGCCTCTTCCCAACATCTCCGCCCTGTGCTAGGAAGATCCCCCCTCCGCCCCCCAGGCCTGCCAGGGCTGCAGAGCGCTCCAAGGAAGAGCAGGCTGGTGGGGGCTCCTGGACCGGATCAGGATAAGGGGACCTCCTCGCCATCCTGCTCTGAGGAGCTCCAGAGGTGGGGTGCCATGAAAACCCATGTCTCCCTTGTGAGGGACCCGGCATGGAGGAAAGGGGGTGGCAGAGAGCCAGGGTCCCTGGAGGGTGGGGGCACCTCAGGGCTGGTGCTGCCACCTATCCTGGGAACCTCCAGGACCCCTGGAGCTCGCTAGGCCTGCAGGGGCCTCAGGGCATCTGTGCTGGTTCCTGGTCACATGCCAGAGGACGCCAGAGGAAGAGCAGATCTGGCTCAGGCCTGGGTCAGTCCTGGTGGTGTGGCCCTGGGTGGGCACTGACCCCGCTGAGCCTCAGTTTCCTCACCTGTCCTGCCACATAGGGCTCAGGGAGAACTTGGGGCACGGCAGGGTGGGGGCTGGGCCAGGCGTCAGGGGCTCTGAGCCCCACCGCGTGGACCTGGCCACCTGGCCACCCTCGCCCGCTCCAGGCCTTGGTCTGCCTCAGAAGCTGCTTTGGAGTGGCCAGCACAGGAAAGGGCTGTGGCCTAGTAACTTTCTTCACCTCTCTGCCTCAGTTTCTCCATTTATGCAGGGAAGGCCTGGATCCATGCACATCGCTGGACAAGCCTCTCGCTGCAGCCCACAGGTCACCAGCAGCACTGAGGCCCCCAGTTGCGGGCTGGCTGGCAGAACGCCTTCTCTCGAGGCTCTGCCCAGGGCCAGGGCTCCTTCCCTGCCTCCTCCTCTCCTCAGGTGCTGGCTTCCTGCTGATGCTGGGCAAGGCTCTGGGACTGAGTCGGGACTGACCAGGTGGGGAGACACCTTGGGGGGGCACCCATCCTGCTTCATCTGCCTCTGTTTCCCCATCTGTTGCTTAGGGTCTGGATGTGCTATGGGTGACACACAGTCCTCCCTGGTCCTGAGACTGGCTGATGGCCCTACAGGTGTGACCACCAGTCCCATGGGTGAGCCCTAGGCAGGGTCAGGCTGCACACTCACCCGCTCGCTGACCGCTTGGTACCTACTGGCCAGCTCGTCCCGCTCGGCACCTGCCTGGGCCAGCAGTTCCTCCAGCCGGGCCAGCTCCTCCTGCAGGAGCTCACTCTCCTCCTGCATGCGGACCAAGGTGGCAGGTGGCTCCTGCACCCCTGTGGGCACAGCACCTGGTCAGCTTAGGCAGCCAGGGCAGGGTCCCCCCGTAACTCCCACTGCTGGGCGTGCTCCAGGCTTCTGGCAGGGGCTTAACCACTGGGCCTCACTTCCCCTCCTGTTAATGGGCATCCTGCCACCTCGCCTCACTACCTCCTGTCCTTGTCTTTAACACACTCAGACCTGTGCCCAGACCCACTAATGCAAGTGTGTGGGGGCGTCCCAGAACCGGGCATCCTGAGACGGCTGCCGCAGGTAGAGGACCTCATCCCTGAGTCAGAAGCAGCTCTTCTAAACATGCAGTGGTGTTTCTCTGTCCATGCACGCATGGTGGGCTGCCAGGGTCCTTTAGAAAGCTGGACAGATATTTAGCATATAAAGCGCCACCCAGCCCAGGCACGAGGGAGGCGCAAGCTCACACTGGGGCCAGGTGGCCTGACTGCAGAGCAGTCTCTGTGCGGGGACAGAGCCTCGGGGCTAGTTCCTCGCTGCAGTGTGACATTTAGGATGCAGAGCGCAGGGGGCTGGGTGAGGGATGGGGCGAAGCTCAGGGTGGGGCGTCTGTGTCCCTGATCAGGGTCAACCTTCACACTCTAGTGAGAAGATGGTAGTTGAAATCAAGATGATGGTGGTGACAAATGTGTCACAAACACAACGGTCAGTCCCCACATGCCTGTGGTGAGCATCTTGTGTGCCCACACAGGTGGAAGAGTATGGCTGGAGAGATAGCGGGGCAGTCCTGGGTAGAGCTGCCCAGGCTGGCTCCCAGCGTGCTACCCCGAGGCTGCCTGTGCCCCTGCTGCCCTGGGTCCCTCACCTTGGGGGGGCCCCTCCTCCAGGCTGCTGATCACGATCTCACGGATGCGGGCAGGCACAGGGGTGGGCGAGGCCCGTCGGCCTTCCCCACGCACGGTCAGTGTCCGGTCTTCCCTGCTGGCTGTGGGGCTCAGGATGGTGTCCTCCAACCTCTGAAAAACACCCCAGAGACACCTGGCGCTAGCAGGCCCCGGCCTCTACCAGGTGCCCCACGTAAGCCCAGTGGAGAAGTTGTGGTCACCCCAGGATTACCCCAAGATAGCAAAGTGTCCAGGAAGGGGCAGGGCAGGGCCAGGCAGGTCACCCAAGGCATGTGACCTTCAGCCTTGGTTTCCCCACTTGTACAGTGGGATTGCACCTACCCTCTGGCACTGCTCTGGGCAGGGCCGAGGGTAGAGAGAAGGGCGATGTTCAGGGGAACTAGCCCAGGTCAGCCTGCGCCGGCCTCTGGGCCTGCTCCATCTCTGAGCGACTGGGCTGAGTGGCGGGCTGAGTAACTGTGGCTGTCCTCTCTGGGACACTGGGAGGCTGGTGCCTTTGCTTCTGGTCCACATCAGAGAGATCCAACCTCTCGGCCCACCTGAGGCCGTAGGCACGCAGCTGCCCACACGGTGGGAGTGGAGGGGCCTGAACCCCACCCGGCAGTCTCAGGACTGGTGTGAGGGCGGCTGGAGGACCCAGTTGCCTGCCTCTCTTTCTGAAGACCTATGCATGAGGAGGGCGTGTTGGGCCTGGAGGAGGCAGGGTGGGCCCAGGGCCGGATGGCTGGGGATCCGAGGGCCAGCACCGTCAGCAGAGTTCTCTCCTCATTCAGTGCCCGACTCTGGAAACAAGTCTCTCCCTCGGGAGGATGCAAGGGTGACCCTCCTTACAGCGGGTCCTGAGTAGCTGAGCTGCCAGGAAGCAGCCCGCACAGGCCAGAAGTGGGCACAAAGTCCTGAGCTCCTGAGTGCCTGGTGATGGGCTGTGGGCTCAGGTTCTGAGCAACACCGAGCTGGGGAGAGGCTGGTGGGCCCTCGAGGGCCTGGGCCTGGGGCAGGCGCTTTCTTGCCAGATTCTAGAGACTGACTGGCTCATACCGCACCAGCAGGAAACTCCCAGACATGGAAGGCCCAACAAGACCAGTCAATGCAGGACGGCCAGCCCACAGCTGCCCACCAGCCCCTCTGCATGAAGGACTCTGGATTTAAGGCAGTGAGTTGGAGACTCAGGGGGGACCCAGGCTTGCCATGGGCCTCTGAGAGATGACATCCACCCAAGGAACTCCAGGGCAGCAGTCACCGTCCCCCCAGCTCCTGTCCCCCAGTCCCAGACACTTCGACCTCTGGCTTCCAGGCTTCTCTGTGGTCCCCAAACTGGGGCTCCCTGAGTCCTCCTCCCCACCCAGAGTCCTCCTGCTCCCCATCTCCCCCATCACTTCTTGAGAACCTCCTGGCTCTGACCCTCAGGCCCCAGCTGGTGGGGGAAGTTCCCTGGTGCACCCCGCTACCCTGCTCGCCCACCCAAGGCACCATCTCCCCGGCCCCTCCTCCGGACCCCAGCCAGGCCTTTCCATCTGCAAATCCTGAGTCCCTGGACAAGCTGCCTCCTCCATCTAGACCCCTCTTAACACATTGACCCCTCTCCTGGGCTGGCCATAGACTGCCCAGGACCCAGGCTCTGCATGGCACCTGGAAAGGCCCCATCCTGATCCCCAACAGCCCTGTGAAGGAAGGTCAGTTGGCAAATGCCACCGTGTGTGAGCCCAGGACCAGGGCTTGGTTAATGGCCTCCTTCAGGTGGGGAGGCGGCTTTCCGCACGGGTTTGAGTCAGTCCTGGGAGGTCTTGGGAAGGCCCCTCACTCCACATTTTCCTGGGGCTCCCCAGTCTTGCCCTGGGTTAGAGGGGGTAAATAGACTCCCTGATGGGCGAAGGGCAGGGACGTACCTGCTACCCCTCCTGGCAGAGCAAGGACCCTGGTGCCCAGTCCACCCACCTCTCCTGTCTTCCTGGGAGGAAGGGGACCCACAGGGGCTCGGCCATTGTCTGTCCTGGACTGCTGGTTTTGCACGGGGGTGGGGATCTGAAGCCCTTGCTGTGGCAAGCGGCACCCCAGGCCCCTGGGTTAGAGACGGCAAGCCGGCTGGCCCCCTCCACTGGAGCCGCCCTGCACTCCCCCGGGCATCCACGGCGCCACCCGCTAACGGGAAAGCGCGGCGCAGCACGAACTTGACTCATTCCTAACGTTTACAGAGGGTCACTTATTAGCCGAGACGTCCCGAGAGGCGCTGGGGCGTAATGGGTTCCAGCTGTGGCCGGGTGCCTGCGATGGGCCATGGCCCAGCTGGAGCGGGAGGGCGAGGGGAGGGTGGGGGAGGGGCACGTCCCCTCCCCCCTGCCCCCTGCATGGGAGGGACAGTGAGTGCTGGCAGCCCCACCCCCAGGAAACGACAGGAGGGCACAGAGGGCCTGGGCAGGCGTGGGCTCCGCTTGGGCTGTTGCCAGGGCTTCAGACCCCATCAGGCGCAGCCTCCTTCCCAGGCCGGCTCCAGTCAGCCCTCGGCCTCCAGGTTTGCACTGCACCTGTGGCCCTGCAGCCTGGGTGGGTTGCCTCCCCTGGGCCAGGGTCCTTCCTGGCCTGCCTGGTTCCGGTGGGGCTCTGGGACTGTAAGGAGACTTCTAGAAGGTCTTGTGGGGTACCTTGACCAGGCAGAAGGGACACCAGGGCTGGGTCTCAGTTTCCCAAAAGACCTCAGACTCATCGTTGAGCTGGATTTTGCCCCCCTGTCCCCAGCACCTCCTCAGCTCAAGACCCCTGCCAGGAGCCAGTGCCACCAAGCCTACAGGGCATCTGTGTGAGAGACCAGTGGGGACAGCTGGCAGGCCATCACTGCCTTCCACCCTGGTGGCCATGTGGGGGGACAGTCCCATCTCAGGAACCATCCTCCTACCTCCCCTTCCCAGGGTCAGAGCAGGACTGCATTCTAAGAGAACGGAGGGACCCCACTGCTGCCGGTGCTGTGACCTGGGGGTGTCACCTGCCTTCATGAACCTCATGTCCTCATCTGTGAAGCTGGGAGTGGTGTGGTGACCCTGGCCCTCCTGGGTCCTAGAGCCTGGGGCTGCAGCTCTGTGGAGGGCGGGGTCCAGTGTGGTGGACGGTAGTTGAAGGGCGGTAATGAGACCTGGTCTAGGTGCCCCTGTAGGAATGGAGACCACTCAGATCCCACTTGGAGGCAAGCCACCTCCCGCCCCCCTCGCATCAGGGCCCCCTATGGGCTCAGGCCCCGAGGCACGCGTGTGCTGGCCTGGGGCGGGGCGGGGTGGTTCTGGGGCTTCTGCTGAACCTCCTTCCTCAGGCCCCCTCCCTTAGTCTGGATATCAGCCAGAAGTTCCCTGAGGTGGGCCCAGAGGTCGCCTCATTCTGCTCCATGCGGCAGAGACGAGACTGAGGCCAGAGACAGGCTCCAGCCCCACGGGGTGGAATGTGAGAGGTGGCGCCCACCCTGCCGGCCAGGCCCATACTCCATGAAAGGGGCCCGGGCCCTGGGATGCTCGTCAGCTGCACAGAGGTGCAGGGGCCCAGACTGCTCTTGGCCTGGTCTGGGGGCCATGCTCTTTCCCCACCCCCACCCCCGCACCTGGTTACACTCTTACCCCCACCCCTACCCCTTCACCCTGACCCTTGCAGACAGTCAGGGTAGGGGGTCAGAAGCCCTCGAGGGGAATCCAGACAGGATGCCCAGCGAATTAGTCAGGAAAGGGCAGGGTCCCCACAGAGCCCCGACCCCAAGGGGCACTGGGCCCTCCCAGCCTTCAGCATCCCGCCACCCCTGTTGTCCCTCTCTGCTTGAGCAGTTGCCTGAACCAGAACTGGGCTGGCAGGAAGAAGCAGGTCCAGTGTGCTCCTGCCCACTGGCAGGGTTGGGGGGCCGTGGTTCCCAGCCTGAAATAGCACCTGGCTGGGAGAACCAGGGCACTTCTGGGGCTGTCTTGTCCTAAGAATCGGGGCTCAGCTGGGGGCTGGTGCACGGGTGGTCCTGAGAGTTGAGCCCTGCACCTTCCGTCCCAGGATGCACGTGGAGGAGGGAAATCGCGAAGCTCCCCATGGGACCACACAGGCATGGGCTGCCCCCTTGCTCAGCTGACCCTAGAGCAGCCACTGCAGAGGCCGAGAGTGGGGGGTCTCTACTACCCATGTGGGTGGCCCTCAGGGACTCCCAGGACCCCTCACAGTTTCAGCAGCACTAGCCCACTCATTTGAGGACCCACAGGGGTCTTCATGTGGCAGGGGTTGAGGGACACCAGAAAAGGGAGGCGGAAGTTGAAACTCACGCTGGAGGGGTCATTTTACTGCTTCCCGTGCTCAGGGCCAGGGCCGGAAAACCATTTCTGGTGGCCCAGGGTGGGGCAGGTGGACAGCTCTGTGCTGGTCCCTGGGAGAGCAGGATGGATCCGAAAAAGGAACCCAGCAACTTCTGGGATGGAGGAGGGCGAGACTCCTGACATAGATTCTAATCCAGAAAGACCTCTGGGTGGACAGCAGCCTGCAGGATTGATCGCCAAAACCTCTATTTAAAAATCAAAGAGGGCGAGGGGGCACCCCGTTGGGGACTCCTACATAACCAGGAAAGGAACTCGGGGGCCCTACGCTCTGCAGGGCTGGGTGAGGGAGGTGAGCAGAGGGGCAGTCCTGGGCTAGGGCCAGGGTCGTGCAGTCAAGGTCCGACAGTGCCCTCATGTGGCTGTATCCGGCACTGCAGGAGGGCTGCCTCTGGCTCCTGGGAATCCAGGCTGGGCCCAGGCCCAGCTGCCAGGGGACAGCAAGACTGTGAGGTGGGCCGATCAGTGGGTCCAGGTCTCCTAGTGCTCCCAGGGAGCAGCCTTTTTCACACCCCTTTATGTTGACCTGAATCAGAGACTTCTGGCCTCCTCCTCTGAGGGGAATAGGGAGGCTGGGCAGGTTAGGGACTCGCTCCCTGTCATCTGCTCACAGGTGCCTGCATTAGGACATGCCCACGGTGGTGGTTACTCTCCTCCCCAGAGCGCACACAGCCGGGTGCCCAGGGGCCCCCACCTCCCTGCAACCGGAGCAGCGCTACTAGAAGAACAGGTCGGAGGCCCGGCCTCCAGCCCAGCCTGCCACCGCTGTCTGCGGTCCTTCCTCTGCTCAGCCTGCTGCAGAGGGCCTGGGTGGGAGGCCCCTGCCAGTCTGTTTCTTTAAAAAGGAGGTGCTCTGCACCCCATGAGCCTGCCTCGGAGCTGCTCACCTATCCCTGGCTGGGCCTGGGCGTCGCCCCCGGCGCAGGAGCACGCTTCCTGTGGATGCCAGTTTGTTCCTCAGCTCCTAATGAACCCAGGGGCTAAAGGCGAGACGGGGCCAGGCACTGAAGCAGGCGTGGCAGGTGTGTGTGTGTGGGGGGGGGACAGCTTCTCATTTATCTGTGTGCCCCCAGCCCCAGCACACCGGTCGGCACACAAACAGGTTCAGACACGTTCATGGCACAACTGAAAACCCAGCTGGACCCTCCAAAGGTATGAATCACTAACTGCGAAATGACTCACAGCAAGGAATGTTTAGAAGGGGAGGGGCGCTGTCTTGCCTGCTCCTGTGCGGTAGGTACCCACGCAGGCTTCCTGGGGGAGGCAGCAGGAGAGTTAGAGTCTAACAGTTGACAGCACAGACACAGGTTCATATGCAGGAACTGTGGAAGTAAAGGTCCCAGACAAAGTCCGCATGGGCCCTGGGGGAGGAGGGAGAGAGAGGGGTCGAGCCAGACAGGGGGTAAACTGGAACAGATTGTGAAGGCCTGGAACATTCCATTGAGGCCAGTCCTTGGACCACGGCCAGGTAGGGGTCCCTGAACGGGAGGGTGTGGCCTGTGGTAAGCACAGTACCACAAGTAGCTCAGGGGCCTTGGCGATGGGCCAGTGTGTCCCTGTCCTACTCACAAGCGGCACAGAGCTTGGAGATGGCCCCGGGCCGGCCACTCATAGGTCCCCTTCCCGGGGGGGTCTGTACCTCACCATCCACTCTGAAGACTCCTGAGAGATGAGTGCCTTGTATGCTAATAAGAGGGCGCCTGGAACCCCCAGGGAGCCCCAGAGTGAGGGCTGGTTCACAGGAAGACCAGGGCAGGCTCGGGGGTGCTGCCACTTCCCACCCCACCCACAGAGAGTCCAGGGTGCTGGGGACTGAGTTAGCTACCAATGACCAGTGGTTTAATGAAGTGCTTGTAAAAGCCCTGAGAGAGGGCTGGGAGGGTGGGGCTCCCCCTCCAAAACCTGGCCCTGGCACCCCTTCCCCGTGGCTGCACCCGAGTCCTATCTCTTAAATAAGCGGGCGATGGAGTGAGCGAGGCGGCCCTGGCAGTTTCTGCACTGAGGAGGAGTTTGGGACCCGGCGCTGGTCTCATGCTTGGTGTTTGAAGTGGGGCAGTCTTGTGGGCTGAGGTGAACTGACTCACAGGACACCCCATTGGTGTCCAGCCACAGGCCCTGGTGTCAGGAAACCTCCACACATTCAGAGTCAGAAGTGGCATGAGGGAAACCAGGTCCCGTGGCTAAACTCTCATGCAGAGGGGAAAGCGGACGTCAAAACAGAGAAGCAGGTGGGATGGGAATTGGCGGGGCTGGCATGAAAACAGGGTGGCAGTTCCTCAGAAAACCTACGCCATGTGACCCAGCAATTCCTCTTCCGGGTGTGTATCCCCAAAATGAAACCAGAGACTCAAACAGGTCTGTGTACACCCATGTTGATGGCGGCACTATTCACAATAGCCAGTAGGTGGAGGCAGCCCGAGTGTCCATTGGCAGGTGAACAGAGAAGCAACCCGTGATCCATCCATACTGTGGAATACTAGTCAGCCGTAAAAGGAGAAACCCCGACACGCCGCATCACAGATGTACCTTGAGCACCGTATGCTCAGAGAAACACGCCTGTCACAACAGGACAAATGCTGGGCGATTCCACTCAAATGACGCACCAGAGGGGACCGCACATTCCTAGAGACAGACAGCGCCATGGTGAGACCATGGACTGGGGGGGGGGTCATGTTCGATGGGGGCAGAGCTTCTTTTGGGAAGATGGACCATTCTGGAGGTGGACAATGGTGGTCGCACAACAGTGTGAATGTGCTGAATGTGATGAACTGCTCTTAAAAATGGCTAAAATGATCAATTTTATGTTACATGTATTTTATCACACATAAAGAAGTGAAAAATAAATTTTAAAAGACAGGCTGAAAATCAATGAGCCAAGCACACGTCTCAAAAAATTAGATGAGCAGCTGGGCGCAGTGGCACACACCTATAATCCCAGCACTTGGGAGGCTAAGACCGGAGGATCGCAGGTTCAAGATCAGCATAGCAACTTAGTGAGACTCTGTTTCAAAATAAAAAGTAAAATAGGGATGGGGTGTGGCTTGGAGGTAGAATACCCCTGGGTTCAATCCCCAAGCCCCCCCCCAAAATAGATGAGCAACAAACACAAAGAACTGAAAAGGAATAATGAATGCATAAGTTAATGGAATCAAAGATAGAATCACATGGAAGGGGATCAGTAAGTGACCAGCGGCAGGAACGCAGGTGTCCAGCCCATCCCGGGATGAATCCTTCCCCAGCCCCAGTGTCTTGGCTGTGGGCGGCAGGGCCCGAGGGTCCCTGGGCTCTGCCGCAGCTGGATGGGCCTATCTGGCATCTTGTGACGCCCGCCTGCTGCCTGCTCACCTGGCGTCATTGCATCCAGATCTCTATCAAATGCCGTGCAAATCACAGCTGTGGGCCAGGCGCAGAGCCGACCTCGCCAGGCTCCTGGTGGCTCTAGATGGCAGCTTCCCGGGGCAGACAGAAGAGCCCCTCAGCCCCCGTGACCCAGTGTGTCAGGCGCCATCCTGGGGTTCTCCCTTGGCAACCACAAGCCATGTGCTTCAGCCTCCAGCCTCAGTTTCCCCAGCATCTCCAGGGGATGATGGAGTCCTCAGAGGGCTGATGTGAGGATCGGATGGGACCAAGTGCTGCAAGTGTCTTGCAAACTGTAGTGCGCCAGCCCTCCCTTCATCCATCATTCACCAGCCCGCTCAGAACTCCCAGGCTGAGACCCTTTGGAGCTGGACAGAGTGGCCTTTCAGGTGAAAGTCCCCACCCAGGGCGCCTCTCTTGTCTTGTGTCACCTGGCTCAGCTATGGTGCCTGTGTCGTGTTCTGTCCTTGTGTGGGCATCTCTGTATGTGTGCTCGTGTGTATGATGATGCTACCATGTCATTTAGCCACCTGGCACCACCCGTGGGCAATTACTGCTTTCAGGGGATCTGCATTGTTTATTCAGGGCCACGTCACCCCCCTGCAGCATGGTTTCGAGGGTCTGAGAGCTAGGTTAGTAAACAGCTCTGAGTCAGCCGGTCTGATCTCCCTGGGATCCCCAAGGGGTGGGGCCGCCTCGCCATGGTGGCCGGAACCAGGTGGTGCGGTGCAGGGAAGAAGCATGGGGGAGGCTGAGAGAGGGGGGCAGGAGTGGGTGATGGTGGGCTCTGGGGAGGGGAAGAGGAGAGGGACATGGGGGTACTTCCCATGCTGTTGTGGTCACTATGAGGACAAACAGAAGTGGAGCTTCTGGAACTTGCAGAACAGATACTGGGGATACACACACACACACACACACACACACACACACACACACACACACGGCAGCACCTCTCCAGGGAAGCCAGCGGTACCAACACAAGGAAAGCAGCTGAGGAGCCCAGAGCGTCAGTGCAGTGGTCATCTGTCCCTCCTACCCAGATGAGCAGGCTGCAAGCCGGAGCCCCAGAGGCGGCTGGCCTCCCCAGCTCCCACTCAAGGCTGCTCCTCTCCCAAGTGTACATGTGTGTGTGCACGTGTCCACATGTGCACGTGCCCCAGCTGTCTGCACTTCCGTGGTCACGTTCATGCTGAACACGTGAGCAGCAGAAAGTGCCCCTGGGAGTCAGGGCGGCGCACCTTCCCCTCTGCAGCGTCCTGCCCAGAGCACCCTGGGACCTCATCTCAAGAGGTGGGGGGGGCACTTCACTGACCTGGATCACGGTGTCCAGCCCCAGCAGGTTCTGCTCAGCGGCCTCCCCATCGCCAGCCTTGCTGGAGGAGGAGCTCATTGTGGGCCAGAGCACAGGACCTCAAAGAAAGTGGGGGCTCCTCCTTGGGCCACAGGTCAGCCAGGACCTTCCTCAGAGCACCTGCCCCACACAGTACCTGGCTCTGCCGATCTGCAGTGCCGAGTCCTTTGAGCCTGGGCGCCCGGCTGCCCGTACTGGAGACCACAGGCCAACCAAGCCCATGGGCGTTGTTGTGGCAACAGGGACGCTGAGGACTGGGTTTCCCTGGAAACAGGAGTACAGGACTCCTTATGGGGACTAGGAATGCTGTTGGTGGCAGAAGCCGTTTCCCCGGAGACCAGGAGAGAAGCTGTCCTCCTGAGCGACACACCTGGGGAGGGGCCACGCCTGCCACTGAGAGGCAGGCCACTGGTTCAGCTTCGTCTGCAGTCAGACTATGGCTTCTTCAAACTTTGCCAGAGAACTGAGCCATCAGTGGTGTGGTGGCATGTCACATATGGTAGACTGAGGCCCAGGAAGGGAAGCCACCTGCCCAAGGAGCAAAGGAGGCCCTGTCTTCTCAACCCTTCTAGAATCTGATTCCCCCGGGAACCCTCCCAGGGTTACCTGTTCCCTGAGTGACAGCGTTGGACCCTGGCCATGCAAAGCTGTGTTTCTTCCGGCTTACCTGAACCACAGGAACCCCTGGGGGTCTGTGGGGGAGGGGCTTTCTGAGGCCCTGGGTGAGGACCAGAGAGGGAAGCGGGCTGTTCCTGCTGCCTCCAGGCTGGCTGTGCCTGCAGACAGAGGGCTCTGTGCCTTGAGCCTGGGCCTCCCGGGGCTATGGGACTGGGTCTGGCGCCCCCAGGCATCTGTGCCAGGGCTCCACTCCACCCCACTCCCCTCAGGGTCTCCTCATTCCCAGCTGGGACCTCCTGAGCCAGATGGATGCTCACAGGAGCCCCTCTTGGGAAGGGGCAGCCGCTAGAGGTGGGCCCTGCAGCCACAAAGGGTCACCCCTCTTGTGAGAGAGGCCTGCCTATTCAGGGGGCTGTGGGGATGGGGAGCATCCTGTCTCTAGCAGGGCCTGGGTTCTCAGAGCCAGCCCTCAGACTGGGAGGCAGCCTGCCAGGCAAGGCCAGGACAGACCAGGTAGTGAGGTGGACACTTCATGCGTCAGAACTCTGTCCCCAGTGGGGACAGGGGAAGGGCTGATGGGCCCAGCCCATTTCCTTAGACACAAAATCCAGGAAGGAGAGGCGCCTGTTTTCAGAGGAACCTCTCCCTAGAAATGCCTGTGCTCTGCCCTCCTCTGGGGGTCCCCAGGCCCTGCTCACCCCACCCCCAAGAGGACAGCTGCCGGGGTGCCCCATGCAGGAACAGGCCAGGCTCTGGCCGGGCACAGCTCACTGGGCATCAGGGTCAGGGTTCACTAGACAGTCCCTGTGGGGCCTGGACAGTCCCTCTGACCCCATTGTCTCTGGATCCAGGTTCAGACCCCAGAAGGCCCACCCATGGCCTGGGACCTCCCTGGGCAGCCTCCAGGTACCCCCCAGGCCTGAGAAGCCCTGGGCTGAGCCCGAGGAGCTCAGGAAAGCAATGGGCAGTGTTTCCTGCTGGGCTTAGAGGGTAGCCCTGCCCTGGGTGAGGGTTCCTGTGGGTGAGGGTGCATGGGGGGCCAGTGTGCAGCCCTTCAGCAGGAGTGGGCTGAGGGGCTGTGTAGGTGGGGTGTCCTCCATGAGACCCCCCCCCCAAGTAAGCCTCTGGTCATGCCCAGTGCAGAAGCCCAAGTTCAGGGGCTGCCTGGAGGCCTCAGGGTGGTGGGGACAGGAGTAGGACCCTAGGGGTCCCTTGACCCCGAGTCCCATGTCCAGACCAAGGCGACAGCCACTGGGCCCAGCCAGGTGGTAGGCCCACACACGGGCCCTCAGAAGGGCCACGGGCAGGGTGGGGTCTGACTTGAGTTTCTGGAAGTTTTCTCTGGCAGCAGAGGTACCTGGGGGTAAGATCGAAGGCCAGGGTGGTGTGGCCACAGTCTTGGCGGGCCACAGTACTCCCCACCCCGGGCACGGCTGTCAGTGTCCATGCGGATGACAGCCCGCATTCTTGCTTTCCCTGGCTGACCTCGGGCCCCTTCCCCAGGCAGTGGAGGGATTTTCTGGGGAGGAGGGGCTTCCTGGGAACAGGAGGGCTGGGGTCCTGGTGGGGCCACCCTGCTCCAACCAAAGCAGACCCCTGCCCCGGCCTGGCCTCCAGGTCCTGGGGTGCTCCGCCTGCAGACTGACCCACGCTTCCTCCCCAGCACCTGCCTGTCCTGGCCGCTGCTCACCCTAACCTGCCCCTCCATGGATGTGAGAGGAGCCCAGCTCCTGCGGCCTCAGCCTCCAGACCCCTGCCCTATGTCTTCCCTGGACCCGAGGCTGGCCTCACTGTGGGGTGCCCATGCTTGTGGTTTTTGTCCAGGGCTGTTGAAACTAGGAGACTGCTCGGGGCAGGCCTCATCCCTGGGCCTGGACACGGGCCCCAGGAATGCTCTAGAATGACTGAAGGATGTGATGGAGGTCCTGCTGGGGGAAAGGTGCTTTGGGGAAGGTGGGGCTCAGGGAGGGCCCTGCTCTGTCCTGATGCACATCCTAACCAGGGCTGGACTCCTGGACCCGGAGCCCGAGCCTCCTCCCTGGGGCTCAGGTGCCCAGCATGTGGCAGCCTTGCAGCGGCCACCTGCCCTCAGATGCCCAAGGGCGATGCTTCTGTGCTCAGAGGAAGACCCCTTGCAGACAGGCTCTTTCCAGGGCTCCTTCTGGAAGCAGGGACCGCACTGGGTATTGCCTCAGGACCACCGGACTCTGGATTTCCAGCTCCTTGGGGGCACTCCACAGATGTGGCAGTGCCGGCCAGGTGACAGGGAGGGCACTGCCAGTGGGGAGGTTGGCACCAGGCAGCATCTCTGCCGTGCCCAGGCCAGGGTCACTAGCTGTCATGTGGTATGAGCACAACTCACTTCATGCCCAGCACCTTCAGGAGACACACTTTGAACACAACCTGGGCCATGACCCGGGTCAGCCGAGCCTCTGCCACCTTCAGGAGTCATTCTTTGTGAGCTGTCAGCGTGGCCCACAGGTCCGTCTGCGCTTCCAGTGTGTGGTCAGCGCAGAGGTGCAGGCTCCAAGCCCTGGGCAGAGTGACTAACCCGGCAGAGACGGGACAGAAGCAAGTCAGATTCTGGAGTGATTATGGCCAGACAGGCAGCCCTGGAGGCCGTGATGTTGAGACGGAGCGCTGTCTTCCTCCAGGCCCTCCACCCTCGCCCCGGGAGTGGCCCCTCTCGTGAACCATGCTGGAGGACACGTCAGAGCCACCATGTCCTGCACACAGCAGGCAGAGCATAGCATCCTCATTCCCAGCTGTTGAATGAGGCCCAGAAGCTGGCTGAGGGCAAGGGTGAGGACGGTGGGATGGAGGCCGTCACAGGGGAAGTACAGGGCATTTCCTGGGACTTCCAGGTCACCTCTCCTTCCCAGGAGGGTTGGGGTCAGGGGTGGCAGATTATGGCGTCTATGGGATCAGCAGGTGACATGAAAAGGAGAGGCCACTGGATGTGGTAGCCCATGCCTGCAACCCCAGCTGCTTCAGGAGGCTGAGGCAGGAGGTTGGCAAGTTCGAGGTCAATCTGGGCAACTTAGCAAGACCCTGTCTCAAAAAATAAAGATGGCTGGGGATGTAGCTTGGTGGTAGAGTATTTGTGTAGCATGCCAGAGGCTCTGGGTTCAATCCCCAGTATTTTGTGTGTGTGTGTGTGTGTGTGTGTGAGAGAGAGAGAGAGAGAGAGAGAGAGAGAGAGAGAGAGAGAGAGAGAGAGAGAGAGAGAGAGAGAGAGAGAGAGAGAGAGAGAGAGAGAGAGAGAGAGAGAGAGAGAGAGAGAGAGAGAGAGAGAGAGAGAGAGAGAGAGAGAAGAGATGCCAGCTGGGGACCTGGGCTATGTTGGTGAGATCCAGACCAGGCTAAGTCTTGAGAGGCTCTCTGGGGTGGAGGAAAGGACCTCACCCTTCACCCACTCTTAGAGTTTGGATTTAGAAGATCACCCCCAAAGCTCGTGTGTTGAAGGCACGGTCCCCAGTGCAGGGCTGTGCAGAGGTGGGGCATGACTGGAGGAGGTGGGTCACTGGGGTGTGTCCCTGGGGACCATCTGTCCCTGGTCCCCTCCTCTTACTCTCTCTGCTTCTCTGCCCTGACTGAGAGTGGCTTTTCTCCACCATGCACCCTGCCTCTACAGTTTCGGCTGCCACAAGCCAGCTCACCATGGATTGACCTCCGAAACCCCAAAACCCCTGACATTGTGATCCCTAAATACACCTTTCTTCCTCTAAGTTATGCTTGCTAGGTAGCCACTGTAGGCCCTGGGGAGGGACTGCTGGGCACCCGAACACAGAGAAGGAAGGGGCCGAGGGAGGTGCTTCCACCTGGGCCAGCTGGAGAAGGCTTGGGACTATTGGGCATGATAATCCTGCTCAAGGACCTAAATGTTAGAGCGAAAACTATAAAACTCCGAGCAGAAAATATACAGGAATGCTTCACGACATTGCACCTGGTCATGATTTCTTGGCTGTGATACCAAAAGCACAGACAACAAAAGAAACAAATACATGAGTTGAACTTTATCAAAATTAAAAACTTTTGCACGTCAAAGGACAGCATTAAGAAAATGAAAAGACAGCCCACAGAATAGTCTGTGAGAAAATATTTGTACATCATCTATCTAATACAGTATTAAGATTCAGAATATATAAACAATTCCTGCAACTCAATAACAATAAAACAACCCAATTAAAAAATGAATAAAGGATGCGAGTACACATTCCTCCAGAGAAAATATACAAATGGCCAGTAAGCTCATGAAAAAATGTCTACTATCACTAGTCGTTAGGGAAATAAAGATTAAAAAAAACTAATTAGCCTGGTGTGGTGGTGCATGCTTGTAATCCCAGTACTTGGGAGGCTGAGACAGGAGGATCTGGGTTCGCGGCCAGCCTCAGCTACTTAGTGAGGTCCTCTGCAACTTAGTGAGACCCTGTTTCAAAATAAAGAATAAAAAATAGGGCTGGGGGTGTAGCTTGGATGTAGAATGCCCCGGGTTCAATCCCCAGTAACACACACACACACACACACACACACACACACAAATTAGACACCACTTCATATCCATTAGGATAGTTATTATTGAGAAAATAGAAAATAAGTTGTTGCTGCGGGTGTGGAGAAATCGGCAGCTTGTGTACTACTGGTGGAAATGTAAAATGGCAAATCTGCTTGAAAAACAGTATGGCGGTTTTTAAAAGAATTAAACGTAATACCACATGATCCAGCAACTCCACTTCAGGGAGCTCCACCCAAAAGAATTGAGATCAGAGACTTGAAGAAGTATATGCACCCCGTGTTCCTTGCAGTATTATTCATAACAGCCAAGAGGGAGGCGCCACCTATGTGTCCCCTGACAGATGAATGGATACGCATGTGTGGTCCATCCATACGGTGGAACGTGAGTCAGCCTTAAAAGGAGGGAAACCCCGACACACACAACCGCATGGATGAACCTTGAGGACCTTATGCTGTGTGAAATGAGTCAGTCACAGATGCACGGGAGGACCCCGTGGGGACCGAGGCACAGATGGAGTGCGGCTGCCCAGGCAGATGCAGCACGGGTAGCCGGGGCTCATGGATGCTCCTGGGGCCTCTGCAGGGAGCTGGGACATAGACACCTCGGTCTTGGGCTCTTGCCCCCAGAGCTGTGGGATACGCCAGTCCTGTACTGAATGGCCCAGTCTGCGCTGATCGGGCACTGCAGCCCAGGGAGCTTGCACACTGGCTCTGAGCAGCACCGCCGGGTCCAGCACCACCAGGCAACTGTGGAAGTGTCTAGAACCCTGTGGGCCTGAGGTGCATTCCATGGTCTCTGCTCCCCCGGAATGTCCCCTCCCTGCCCCGTTTTTCCCAACACATCTGGGAATTCCTGAAATACAGGATCGACACCCTTGTTCCTGAGCTGTACTGAGACAGAATCAACACAAACATGTGTGATCATGGTGGCCTGTGTCGCCCAGGCCCCGATGAACCCTGTCAGATCCTGGTGCTGACCCTGGTCTCACCATCCCCTCCCCCACTTGCCACATTGCCCCTCCTGGCGTCTGCAGGGTGGCGGGCCTGGTCCCATCACAGGCCTCAGAAGCACTTGGCTCCTGAGTGGCCAAGTGCTGCCCGGCTGGTGGTGCCGTGTCTCCTTGGCCAGCAGCCCCATCCCCTTCTCTCTCTACCAGGCTCCCTGCTCGGTCCCTGCAGGCCCAGCAGAGCCCAGGCCTCGCTCCCCAGGGTCTGCCCTCATGCACCACTTCCCAGCACTGTCCATTCTGAGAGCAGGAACTGCACTCCAGCCACGCCGAGCTTACGGAGACATTTGCCACTGACCAGAGGGGCCATTGGGGTCTGATGTGAGCCGAGGTCAGGGGAGAGCCAAGCCCCCAGGTCGCTGCAGGGCGGGGGCAGCCTGGCGAGTGACTCAGCCCTGGGTGCTCTGGGTGGACGGGGTGGCTGGGTCTTCTGGCAGACTTGAGACTGTGGGAGAGGGGGGCTGGGGAAGCTGGAGATGTCATCGGAGCCCCAGTGTCACAGCCCTGGCTCAGCAATGGGTGTGAGCTGCCCTGGCCCTGTGGCCAAGGCCGAGGGTCAGGACTGGACTGTCCAGGACTGCAGGACCCCAGTACTCTGCAGGAGGTCCATCTCCCTTATAGGCCAGAGTCCTGTGGAGACAAGGACCATGGCAATGGCTGAGGGGGGCAGAGGCTGACAAGTGTCCTAGAGGCTGGGTGGGGCAGGTGTGCTCTGGGCAACCCCAGAGGAAAGACCCAGCCGGGTTTGAAGAGGGACGCCTCTGCTGCCTTATGGAGGTACGGGGAGTAGGGCTGCAACCCCTCAGAGGGCTTCCAAGTGCCCAGCGGTGTGTGGCTGCCCTCCAGCCCTCCTCAGATCTGACGTGGGTGCAGCTCCCAGGGTCTGAGGCCACTCTGGTGGCTGTAGGGATGGAGTCCCCACGCTGGCTGTCTGCACACGCTCCAGTGCCTGAGCACCCTCTGCACACAGCCAGCAGGGCCAAGGGTCGCGGGGGCGGCTCCCGCCTGCCAGTCCCGACTTGCACAGCTCTGAGCAGGGAGGTGGCGGGTGGGCAGGGTGCCCGGGCAGGTGCGGAGGGGCCAGCAGGGCGAGGCTTTCCAGCAGGTGAGGCGGAGCTACGTAGCAGCTTCCCCCAGAACCCGACAGCTCAGCTCCCAGGCCAGGTGGGTGCTGGCTTCCCTCAGGAAGGCTGGGCGGGGGGCGGGCGCCAGGGCTCCGGGCTGGGTGGGGGACCACTGCGGGGGAAGCAGGATTCACACCTGGGCTCCTGCCCCTCAGCGGGCACAGGTGTCCGAGGGGAAGTTGTGCAGGTGCTGCCCAGGTCTGGCCTGAGGCTCCCACTAGAGAGGCCACAGCCCCAAACGGGTGTCCAGGCAGCCTCTGTGTGGCCTTTCTCATCCAAGCTATGGGGACGCCTGTGTCCCCTGCAGCCTAGCAAGGAGGCTGCAGTGGGGAAGGCCTGATTCATGGAGACCCTGCCACCCGGCCTGGGATGGGGTGGGGGAACACCAGGAACATGGCCCCCTCCCAGGGATGCACCCGGCCCGACCATGACCTGCCGCTCTGTCTTGGGCTAGGGGAGGAGACTGGTGACCAGGCCCAGCCTTGCATCTCTGGGAGGCCCCGGGTGACATTCCTAATTGCTGTTGACTGAGTCAATGCCACTTCAAAGCTTGGCCCCCGTTCAGCTATTTAACCCGCTGCACCAAGCCTTCACTCTGGAATTCTGTTCTGTGGGGAGCTGAGCCCCACCTGGGCAGGTGCCTCTTCCTCCGGCCCGTCCACACCAGCCTGCAGAGCGAATCCCACGGGCCGCCGGCCCCAGCCATGGCTGTGCAGGTGCCCCTGTGGCACCACTACCTGCACGCCATCCGGTCGCGGGCAGCGCCTCGTGCCCAGGACTTCCAGCGCGCGGAGGACGTGCTGCTCACGGTGCTGGAGCGCGTGCACACCCTGGACCCCCGCTTCCTCGTGGACTACTCCAGGGACCTGGAGGCCTTCCAGTTCTCCCTGCGCTCCTCTGAGGACCCACTGGACGTGGAGGTGCCCCTGCGGGTGGATGCTGAGGCTCTCCTGATCCAGGAGCTGAGGGCCACCGAGCCGGGGGACGGCCCTGCACTCTGCCGCCTGGGAGTCCCCAGGGGAGTGGCTGGTCTGGAGCAGTGGATGGCTGAGGATGTCTTCAGCCCCTCCACGGAGGGTGACGCCGAGTGCTGCGGCCACATCGTGCCTGGCAAGGTCCTGCGTGTCCTCAAGGACCTGCTGGTGGCCGCCATTGTGCATTGCAAGCACCACAGCCTCATCACACCAGGTACTGCGCGGGCTGCTCTGTGAGTGTGTCTGCGCACTGCGACTGTGCTCACCCAGGTGTCTGTGTGCAAGTGTGCGCATGTGCATGACGTGTGTCCAAGTGCACGAGTGGTGACTGCACACACAAGCATGTGCTCTGCTCCCTGTGCACGTGTGCAGGGTGCACTGCCAGTGTGCGTGTTGAGGCGTGTGGGTGGGAGACAACACCCTGTGGTCCTCCTAGCCCTGAGCTCCTCTATGAAAGCAGATTCTGCACCTCGCGTGATCTGTTTTTGCACGGTGGTTTTGGGAGACTTTATGACCAGCACGTTGTTTTTCTGCTTGACTTGCTCCACCAGGGTCCCTGGCCTGGTGCTGGGCTGCCAGTTCTGTGATGGCCCATTGCGACAAAGATCATAGCCGTCCCCACTTCCAGCTCGGCTCACACTGTGGCAGGTGGTGTGCATGTACATGAGTGTGTGCGTGTGCAGGGGTGTGAATGCCTGTGGGTGTGCCTCTGAGTACATATGAGTGAACACACAGAATGTGCGTGTGTGTGTATGCAGGGGTGGGTTGTCTGTGTGCATGCATGCATGTGCAGGGGTGTGAATGCCTGTGGGTGTGCCTCTGAATATACGTGGGTGCACACAGAATGCACATGTGAGCATATGTAGGGATGTGTGTGTGTGCATGTGTAGGGGTAAGAATGCCTGTGAGTGTGCTTCTGAGTACACGTGAGTGCACACATGGAATGTGCGTGCGTGTGTGTGTGTGTGTGTATGGAAGGGGTGTGAATGCCTGTGGGTGTGCCTCTGAGTATGTGTGAATGCACACACAGAATGCATGTGTGTGTGTTAGGGGTGTGTGCATGTGCAGGGGTGAGAACTGTGAGTGTGCTTCTGAGTATACACGATTGCACACACGGAATGTGCTTGTGTGTGTGTATGCAGGTGTGTGTGTGTGTGTGTGTGTGTGTGTGTGTGCGTGCAGGGGTGAGAGCACCTCTGAGCGTGCTTCTTAGTACACAAGAGTACACATACAGAATGTGCTTGTGTGTATGTGTTATGTGCATATGGGCACACGTGTGCATGTGTTTGTTTCAACCTATGGCTGACTTGCTCATTGGTGTCTTGGGATGCAAGCCGGCTCTGAGGCGGGTGCTTTCGCGTGCACATGTGACCTGGCCTCAGTCTCTCGGCTGCTGTCTCGTTGATGTGACCCTGGAGTCTGAGCCCAGGTGGGCAGGGCTTCCCTCAGCAGGGGTGGCTGGGAGGAAGCCTGTGGCCTGCATAGGTGTCAGGGTAGTGGGGACCCTGAGTGGTGAAGTCTGGCCGCCAGGGGTCAGGCCATCCTGGTGGGGCGCTGGGACTGGAACAGTGTCCCGCGTTCCCCGGGAGGGCCTGTGTGGGACCTCTCTGGACCTCAGATGCTCTGTGTGGTCAGCGAGGGGTGGTCAGTCTGCCTCCCAGAGGGACAGTGGCCTGCCTGGTCGCCAGCGTGTGGAGTCCTGGTCTGGCTGCACATCCAGGTCCTCAGCCACCTCAGCTGGCAGGACCGCCATTTCCTCTGGGGCTCCCTGTGGGCTCTGGGGAAGGAGCCACATAACCCACAGCTGGGCATCGGTCTGTGAGCTGGGCAGTGGGATCTAGAAGGCCCTTGGGCTCCTGGACGGACTTCCAACACCAGGAAGGCAGCCTCCAAGGGCAGTCCTTCTCCACCCCATCTGGCAGGCGTCCTGGGCAGGGGACTGACCTCTGGAGTGGCCAGAGACTGTCATTAGGTGTCTGGCCCTGTGCTCCTCCAGCCCTTGGGCATCTTATCTGGTCATCTCGTGAACCCTGTAATTGCTGTGGGCAGTTTGGCCGGACCCGTCCATCTTCCTGCCTGGCCTACCATGGTGTCTGCCCTGTCCTGTCACCTGCAGACCCACTCCTCCTGCCCCAGGGGGAAATCGCAGGACAGTCTAAGCCTCCAGCCCCTCCTCAGAGCCCCATCCCACTGGCTGAGAAGCGGACTCCACGCAGCGGCCGGCAGGCATGGGCTGTGCCGGGGTGCAGGGAGATGCGGCCACCGCTTCTTGATACCTGCCTCAACAGGGGCACGCAGCCCGGGTGACAGAGTTCAGGCCACCCTCTGCCAGGAACCGGTGAGACCAGCTCAGGTTGTGGCGGCCATGGGGCCGGGTGTGGCTGGCCACCTGCCAAGCTGCCACTTCATGGACAGAATGTGTGACCAACAGGGCAAGGAGAAAGCCACCAGAGTGGCCGTGGGTGGTGGCACCTCCAACACCGATCTGTCACCGAGGGGGAGCAGCCCCGTGGGAGATGGGGCGCTGAGGGACCACGCGAGGAGGGCCGGGCTCCTCCCCGAGGGCCCTGGGGTTGGGTGGTGGGAACCGTATCATGCTCACCGGCGTGGCGGTTTTTCTTTCTTTCTCCAAGGCTCCTGTGGGTGTTTCCTTTAGCACCTGCCTGCTCCTGACCTCTGACCTGGGAGGGGCGGTGGCTGCTCATTCTGGGTCAGTGGTGTGGGCACCCAACTCTGACACCTTGTTCTCCTCACTCTTTTCGGCACTGATTTGTTTTGGAGTGAGAAGGAATACATGGGGCAGAGGCCAGAGGGCCCAGGCATGCCATCCCTGGCCCCGCCACCCCTGAGGGGTCCTCTGCTGGGCACCTGGCATCTCTGTGTCAGGGAAGTGGGCGCTGGACTGAGCCCTGGGTGGGGTACAGGAAGCGGGAAGCAGGAAATGGGAAGCAGGAAGTCTCCTGGCCGGAATGTGCCGTGGCGGGCTGCAGGGGTGGCCGGCTCTTGGGCAAGGGCTTGGTGGGGTAGAATCTGGGCCTCATCATGCAGAGTGCCCAGGCTGCTCCACTCTCAGCCTCTGGGTCAGGGCGGACTGGAAACACGGTCACTCAAGCCAGCTCCTCCTCCCCAGGCCACCAAGGCCTTTCCTGACACTGAGAGTTTTCTCTCACATGAACCCGAACCTTGGGCCCGGCTTGTCCTTCGCTGCCCAGACCCTCCTGTGCAGGAAGGACCAGGGTGGGTGTGTCAGGCAGTCCCCAGACCTGAGTCTGCCATGCGGGAGGCTCTTGGTCAGGAAAGGAGGGACAGCTTTGGACAGGAGAGGCCCAGCCTGTGCTCCTTGCCCTTCCAGGTGAGGCCAGGATGTGATGTCCAGCTCCCCCGCTGGCCACAGGCTGCCCAGAGGGGGTGTTGACCCGTAGGTGTCATGCCCTGGCAGCTGAAGGCTGTCCTCTACAGATTTGTCAGCCTCTGGGGTTGGGGTGGCCTAAGAGCACCCCTGCGGCTTTTACTAAAGATTGAGGAGGCATTGGACAGACGCCCGGGTCTGTCTGGGTAGCCATGTAGACAAGACTTCAGCATCCCCACGGCCTTCTGGCAAGGAGCTGCGGGCTCTGAGCTGCTCACGGCCTGCTTGGGGCTGGAGGGGTCCCGGCAGTCCTGCTTCAAGAGTGTGGGGCCTGGGCAGAGCCTGGTGTGCGCTGCTCCTCGGGGCCTGGACAGTGATTGAAACGGAGTGGGACCTGGTCACAGGCGTAGGGCAGAGCCCGTGGGTCTGGGGGGTGTGGTCAGCAGACTGGGGGGGCAGGGGTGGAGGGAGGCGATTCTGGAGGGAGGCTGCTGGCAGCACTGGGGCTGAGGTTGCTAAGCCTTCAGTAAGGGTAAGCAGCTTCGTAGCACAGGCAGGGCCACCTCTTGCTTGGCCACAGTTGCTGGAGGGACGGAAGTGTCCGGGTGGAGGGGCAGCCACCACAGGCTGGGTGCGGGCAATGAGGGCTACGTCCTGGGTGCTGCAGCGTCCAGCCCAGAAAACCTACTGGCCTGACGGCGGGTTTTTGCAGGTTCGCTGAGCGCGGCCAGCCTGACGGAGGGGCAGCTCCACCTGTCCCTGCTGGTGTCCAGTGGCTGGAGGAAGATCCGCTTCAACGTCGTGCCCGTGGTGAGGAGGAAGCATGGCGTGCCCGCCCTGGAGGGGGCCCCGTTGATGCCTGGGTTCCCCGAGGGCACCCTGAAGAGGATCGTTGGCCACGGGGTGGACCTGGTACCCGCCAGTGCCCAGCACTGGAGGTAGATGGTCTTCCTGTGTCTCTGGGGAACTGGGGGGCAGGAGGGGGCTGCCACCCTGATGCCTCCCTCACCCTGAGCAGGAGCTTCTGTGACCCCATGCTCCTCCGGGGGCTTCTGCACCCCGCTGAGATCACTGAGGTCTTTGGGGGAATTCATGACAGCAGGAGGTGTGCAGAGGAGGCAGCTGTGCCCCGTCCTAAGTGGGGAGGTGGCTGGTGGCATCTGGCTGTGACAAGAGGTGGGAAGTATAGAAGGCTGTGTGGCATGGGGCCCTTCGTCACTCCACCAGCACCTCTGCTCGGGGTGGACAGTGGCGGGAGGATGTGTCCAGGCTGCTGCAGGTCTCCACACAGTGTGGAGTTCAGTGCAACCAGCAGGGGGGCTTGCTGGCACCTTCCATCTGCACTGCCCCCCTAGGAAGTTCCCCCACCTGAGGTGTTTAGCTACAGACACCCTGCCTTGCTGGCCCTGGCCTCCAGCAGCCCTTCCTTGGGTCCCCTGGTCTCTAGCCCCAGAAGCCTGTGACCTTGGTGAGGGGCCTCGGCCCCTGACTTGGTGTCTGTGAAAGGGAGGGAGGGAGGGGGCAGAGGCTGAGCTCCTATGAAACCCTCACCACGAGCCAGGCACCGAGCCCATCCAGACCTGACCCGCTAACTGCACCCGTGCGCAAGAGTGTGGTGGTGTGGCCAGGCGACTTGCCCGGTGGCCCACAGGCCTGAAGGTGATGCTGTCTTATAGCCAAGATCCTTCCTATAAGTGATGACATGTATAAAGCTACTTGTGGCCCTTCTAAAGGTTCAGCAGAACCCTGTGGGCACCTCCCACCCGTCCCAGCTGATCCCTTCGCACAGAGCTGGGCTGCGGGCAGGTTTGCTGAGTGACTACTGTCTGCCAAGGAAGGCGAGGGGCTGGGCTGAGCAGTCGGTTTATGCAAAAACATGAGAAAATGGCCTTTCTCATGAGCCCAGTCCTCCACAGAGCTGGTGTTGGGGTGCACGACCCTTTGGGGTGGACTCCTTAGTGGACCTTCTACCCCTTTGGTTGATCTAGCAAGCACACACTGGGTGCCTCTGGTGTGCAGTGCCCTGTGCTGTGGGCCCAGGGCAGGGGATCCTGAGCTGTTCAGCTCTCCCCTGGCTGCTCATGGAGGTGGTTTGGGCTTCCCAGGTGGCCCTGGGTGGAGCTGGCTCCCCGCCGAGGCCCAGGCACCTTCCTGTCCATGCAGGGAGTGGCTGGCCAGAGGCTCCCCACATCCCTCCTCTCCCTGGATAGGGAGTTGGTGAAAACTGGCGTTCATGCTGAGTGGCCCCTGCGTCAGCTCCTGAGAATGGTGGGGGTCAGCAGGGCCCCATGGAACAGGCTGCAGCCCAGCATGGCTACTGTCATGGCTCAGGAGCCTCCAATGTTGGGGAACAATAGAAGTTGGGGTTTTTCTTTCTGGTGGTAAACTGGGTGGATAAACTCAGAAGCCCCCAGACTTGATGGAGTGGGTCTGGGCCTCCAGGACCTCCACTGGACACCTGCTCACCCGGCTGCTCGGTGCACTGGGCTCCCTCCAGGGCCACCGCCTGGACAGCCTCTCCATCCTTGACCGCGTGAACCATGAGAGCTGGCGAGACGGTGGCCAGGGCCCCGGCCTGACCTTCGACCACCTGAAGGTACGCATGGGAGGGCTCAGGTGTGTCCCTGCCCGAGTTTGACCAGGGCCCAGGGCAGGGCCGCCCAGGTGTATGCCTCACACCAGCTCCCACTGTGGGCAGCTCAGAGTAAGCATGTGTCCAGAGGAACCCAGGTTCCGAGGAAGCCAGGCCATGGCTCCTGAGGGACGTCTGGCAGGGGTGGCTGTGGGGCACCGCGGCACACCAGGCCAGCCTTGGCATTCCTCAGCTGGTGGCCTCAGGTACTGCTGGGTCCGGCCTCTGGTTGGTGCACAGGGCTGGGCCTTACCCAGCTGGTGTTGTCCTCCTGTCTGAACATTTCCCATGGGATCCTTCTGAGTAGAACCAGCCCTGGGGCCCACTGGCTCCTCTGCTGCTCCCCTGGGTGCTAGGCACGGGCAGAACTGTGTCCCACCGGGGCTTTGCAACTGCCAGGCACTGAGTGGACTAAGGAAGGGCAGGGGCCAGGGGCTCTGACCCCGAGTCCACAAGGCAGAGAGGGAAGTAGGTGGGCGGCGGCATCTTGGGGGCTCTGGCAGGGTAGCCCCTCCCTGGAGTGGGCTCCAGGATTAAGGAGGGCCCTCTGCTTGGCTCAGGTGTTGAGGGACAGGTACCTGACCTGTCCTCAGACAACAGCGCTGCTGAGGGTCCCCATGTGACCTTAGGCCACTCTGTCCTCTCAGGCCTCTGCCTGAGGTGGGGTGCACGGTGGCTCCTTATCCCCAAACTGGGCTGAGAGGTGCTGGGGACCCGTGGAAGAAGAGGGGCAGAGGACACAGCAGTGCAGCCAGGGGACAGGGCCTCAGGGTAGAATGGAGGAGGAAGGTGCCTGGGGGGCACTGCCCCGATGCCACAGGAAGGATGGCTGGGCCCTTTGGGTTGTGCTGCAGGGGAGAAACAGGAGCTCTGCGGAGGGGCTGAGAAGCCTGGAGGATGAAGGGAGCCTCAGATGCTCTGAGAGAGGTCCTGAGGTCCAGCTTGGGGACAGAAAAGGGGGCAAGGAGAGGCCCAATGGGGATGAAGGGGCAGAGAGGGGGTCAGAGCCTCGGAGCTGCCAGGCTGGGGCGGCAGGTGGGGCGGGCCTGGCGCTGGGACTTGGGCAGGGGAGGTGCAAAGGGGCAGGGGAAGGGCTGGTGGGTGCAGGCTGGGTGCGGGGCTGGTGGGGGTGACAGGTGTGAGGGCTGTCCCCAGATGGCGCTGCTGTGGGCCTCGGTGCTCTTCCCGGCGCCCGAGGACTGGGCGGAGCTGCAGGGGGCCGTGTACCGCCCGCTGGTGGTGCTGCTCTGCTGTCTGGCCACCAGGAACCTGCCGCACTTCCTCCACCCCGAGCACAACCTGCTGCGGGCTGGCGGCCTGGACCTCAATGCCATCTATCAGCGCGTGGAGCGCTTCGCCAGCCAGCCCGAGGCGTCCCTGCGCATCCACGTCACCCACCTGGGCCCCAGCCCCCCGCCGCGCATTGACAACGGGGTCAAGGCGCTCCTGCAGCTGCCCGCCAGCGACCCTACCTACTGGACCACCGCCTACTTCGATGTCCTGCTGGACAAGGTGGGCGCAGCTGGCCTAGGGGCCTCAGCAGGCCTGGGTCACACCAGCGAGGAATAGAGCCCTGGTCTAGCACCCTGTCCACTCCTGCTGAGGGCAGCGTGTCTGAGATTGCCCTGTTTCTCAAACCCACACGTGGGATGTGCTCAGAGCCCCACCTGCCACTTGGGCTCGGATCCTTGGGAGGAGTGTGGCTTTCCCTGGGCCCCGTCGGGCCATGTCCTGCACACCTGGACCTGGGAATCCCACAGCCATGTCCTTGGGGACCTGGCATCCTCTGGCCCGCTATTTGGGGTTCTGGACTGCTCCACCAGCTGCCTCTCTCTCCCCACGGAGCCCACTCCTGCCCCTCTGCAAGCCTGGCCCTGCTCTCGTCTCAAGAGCGAACACCACCTCCCTCCAGTCAATGTCCCCTTGTCCTAGTGGCAGTGAGACTGGGGTGGCTCATCCTATTTCAGCAAACTTCTGCTCCCAGGTCCACCCACCACACCTCCGTTTAAGAATTGTTACCCCACCTGCAGGCAGGGCAGGTGGGCTGCTCCAGGCTCGTAGCAGACCTGTGATGGAAGGGTGAGGGGTGGGGATAGTGGGCCCCTTCAACCAACACCTAACGGGCCTCCTCCGTGTCAGGCCTGTGCCACGGTGGCCTGCGCATGAGGAAGGGCTGCCGGAGGAGGGAGGCGGGGCTGCTTCACCTGGGGGATGACTGTCTAGGTGGATAGTCAGAGGCAGCACGCCCAGGGAGCCCTGTGGTGCTTGTGACAGGTGTGGCCCATATGTCCCGGTGACCCCCTCTTTCTGCTCTGCCTGCAGTTCCAGGTCTTCAACATTCAAGATAAGGACCGCATCTCAGCCATGCAGAGCATCTTCCGGAAGACCAGGACCCTGGGCACTGAGGACAGCTGAGCTGCGCCCCGGTCGCGCTGCCCCACAGAAGGGTTCTAGGACATTCGGAGAGGGGATGGGCTTCTGAGGCAGGTGGTGGAGGGGCTTTGTTCCCAGGGACCTCTCAGACTGTCCAGGGGGGTGCTGGGCAGTGTGGGCTGCAGGACAGCTGCTGGATCCACAGGCTGAAGGCCTGGGATGGAGGTGCATGTGCTTCAGAGTGTGTTGGTCCGCCCCGTCTGGAAAGTCATGCATCTGTGTGGGACTGGAGCCCCAGGCTTGCCCCTGCCTGCGTTGTACGCTGCTCCTTGGTGATGAAATAATGCCTATCTCATCTTGACTAACTAACGCCCCACTATGCACAGCGGAGAGGGTCCCCCTTCTGTATCTCTAAGTGGAAATATAGAAACCCAGAAGTAAAAGAGACTTGTGTGTGGACAATCTCAAACCTCTCCATTCTCTGTGAATGGCCCCCTCCCCTGAGGCCCCCACCTCCCAGTTCATGGAGGAATCTGAAGCCTGCAGAAGGACTGCAGGGCTCCTATGCAGTCCAGGAGCCCCCTGCCCTGTACTGGCCTGCCCGCTTCCCCGTCACTGGGAAGTGCCCCTCTGCGTGCCTGCATGCCCCTCCTGGTGCCGGATGCCCCATCCATTCCGGCTTCACATCCCCTCATCAGCCCACTGCCACCCACCTGCGGCCCAGCGAGATCCTGTGCCCCATCCTCATGGCTTGGTGGGTCTTTGCTGCCCGGCCTCCTGGCTACACCCTGGACTCTGGGTAGGAACACACAGTGCCGTAGCCCATGTATGCCCCATGGTGCCCCAGCCTCCTTCAAGGACGACAGCCATGTGTGGATAGCCACACGATGAAAGGACTTGGGTCTGGTTGGCACAGGGGACATGAAATGCCCCCGCGCCCACCCCCCATGAGAGTGGGGGACTGTGGAAGGCAGAATCTTGGTCCAACTCTGATTCACTATGGACCCAAAGGGTCCAAGGCCACCCTGATCCTTTCCTTGATGTTGAGTATGAGTCATGATGGCCATACTTAGCAGAAATGAGTGCTGTGATAGTAGGAAAGGCCAAGGGGACGTTTTGAAGCCATCCCTACTCCACAGACCAAACGACCCAGCCACACCCCCCTCCAGGGTGCAGGGTAGAATGGAGCTCCCTTTCAAAGACCAGCTCACCATCATGGCCTTGCAAGTCAGGGACCATGGTGAGTGACAGAGGGTCACAAGTGCCCAGCCAAGTCATGACTGGTGACCCGGGTGCTGCGCTGGACACATGGTCCTCAGAAGAGCAGGATGCAGAGGGGAAGGTGCTTGCTCTGAGGACACCCATCCAGGCCCATGTTCCTTCCCACCACATTAGGGGTGAGTCCAGAGACAGTTTGCATTGCCTGGAAGACGGCGATGTAAGCTCTGGCACCCTGGGCACCCCGCACAGATGCTGAGGTGCTAGAACAAGGGCAGGTCATCCGCTGTGGAGCCCGAAGGTAGCATCTGCCTGCAGACATGGTACTGGACTTCGTAAAGAACAGGTCCCCAGCCAGAGGATGCTGTCACCTGTGGCCCACGCTGCCCCCCACTGGGCTCAGGGTTCCGGGGTCCTGCGTTTGGGGTGGCAGTGGTGGTGAGCAGCAATCGATGGGGCGGTGGACATGGTCCATTCGGGTCAGACCGGCAGCAGGGATGGGGCAATTCAGTTACAAGCACAGCAGCTGACCATCCTGTCATCACACCAGGTGGCCCATACCTTTGCTTGGCCTCACACATGTGGCCTTGGGGGCTTCCCTAGGACCCAGAGGAAAACCTGAGCCTGGCTCACGCACGCAATGGCTTGCTCTGTGGGGGCAACATGACATGGGCTTTTCCAACTCTGGTTCCTAAAAGACAGTGGTGAGGGAACCCTCTAGGGATTGAGCATCAGGGATAGAAGGTGTCCATCATTTTGTGTGGACATAAGCAGCCAAGACGAGGAACACAGAGGTGAAGGGCTAATTCTCAAAGACGAGACAAAGGGTGCAGTGGTGCTAATGACAGACCCTCAGGTCACAAGGTCCCATGAACAGAGCAGGAGGCAGAAACAGACAAAACCACACACGCACCTGGAGATCTGAATGCCCCACTCCTGGTACTACATGGAAAGCAGACAAAGAAAACCAGTAAATGTTTAGAAGGCTTGCTTGATGGGTGTACTTCGTAGAGGACCTGCTTGTCTTAAGCATCCATGGGGTGGGCACCAAGATTCTTCCTGGCCCATGAAATGCACTCTCAGTGCATTCCACAGAATTAGCATCTATAGACAACACAACTTCTGACCTCAACAGACACAAATTAGAAATTAAGAACAATAAGGTATTTAGAATATCCCTCAAATACTTGAAATTGACACAACATGGTTCAAAGAAGAAATCACAAGGGAAACTTGGAAACTACAAAATATTTTGAGTGATAATGACAACATCATCCACAAAAACTTGAGAGAGACAGCAAAGGTAGTGCTCAAAGGGAAATGTTTAGCTTTAAATGCTCACGGTAGAAGAGATGTTCAAAGTCAATTATCTAAGCTTCTGCCATCAGAAGCTAGAAAGAGAGGGGCCCCCAAGGATACGTACAATTATTACATGTCAATTGAAACTCAAAAATCCTTATAAAAGAAAAAAGAGAGTACCCTACAACCAAAGGAAGCTAGATAAAGGGGATAATAAAATTAGAGTAGAAATCAACAGAGAACAAACAACAGAGAAAAACAACAAACACTGGTTTTGAAAAGATTAATAAAATGAATACACTGTAGCAAGACTGATCAATGGGAAAAGAGAGAAAACATAAATCAATATAAACCAACATCAGGAATGAAGATGGGGAAATCCCTGGAGACTCCAGAGACGTGACAGGACAATAAAGGGATGCTGAGAATGGCTTTATACCAACACATTCAGCATCCTAGACTAAGTGCCAATATGCCCTGGGGAGCATGGGTTACCACATGGACACAAGAAGGCAGAAGAAAAGAAATTGGACTATTTCTCCCGTAGGTGTTAGTAGAATTCACCAGCAAAGTATTTTGGGATAGGAGCTTTGTGTATAGAAAGAAGTTGTTGTTGTAGTTTTTAATGAGTTCAGATTTTTAGTAGCATTGTGTCTGTGGTTCTCACCTGTGCAATGATCAGAGAAACATCAATAAGAGGCATGAGAACTGGAAAACAAGTATAGCTCTCATTGTTCACAGGTAACCCGATTACCCAGAAAAGTCACTAGACCTTGCGAATTTAGCTAGGTCAGAAGACACAAGGTTAACATAAAAAATACCGTACTATATATTAAAAATAAGCAATTGGAAATAGTAACTTTAAAATGCCATTAAAAATAGCATAAAAAATCAAATACCTGGAAATAAATTTAACAAAAAATATGTGAAAACTACAGTGAAAACTAGAAACATTGTTTAATTTACAAATGCCCAAATTAATGCTCGTGAGTTGGAATTCATAATATTTTGGTGACTTCAACTGTCTTTAACCTGATACTTAGATTTGGTGCGGTTCCTACCAAAATTCCAGCAAGCTGTTCTGAAGAAACAGGCGAGGGAAGCCCAAGATTTCTGTGGAAATTCAAAGGACCCAGGATAGGAAAAGTCTTTACAAGGGACACCAGATCAAAGCGTCACACTGTTGACTTAATCCTGTCCAGCTGCAGCATTTGGGACGACATGGGGTTTTCCTAGGAGAGAGAATAGAGCCACAAGTCGGGGTAGAGGGACCAGAAATGGACCCACGCATATTGCATCAATGGGTTTTACCAAGTCGGCAGGTAGATTAAACAGGGAAACAAAGTCTGTTTGACAGACGGTGTGGGACGGCTGGATATTGCTGTAGATAAACATGAGCTTTGACCCCTCCTCCACTCTGCACACATGTGAGCCATGCCACAGACCTGTATGCAGAAGTGGACACTGCAGTGTTTCCAGGAGAAAGCGGAGGGCAGCATCTCACAAGCTCAAGGTAGGAAAGACCTGGGGGACAGATATGACACAGACCATGAGGAAACCACAACAAAACGCTTCAATAAACAGGACTTCACCAAAATTTTAAACATCTACTCTGGAGACACTATTAGGAAAATGAATAGGTAAGTCACGGCGTGGAGAAAACAGGCAGGACACAGCCACCTGGTCGTATCTAGAACTCGTAAAAGAACTATCAGAAACCAGCCACCAAAAGATGAGAGGTCCAATCACGTGAGTCAAATATTTGAACTGATACTTCTCAAAAGAAGACACACAAATGGCCAATAGCACATGAAAAGAGGCACAGCCTCTTTTTTCATCCTCAGGGAAATGCAAATTAAAACCAAGTCAGATAACAAGTCACACATGCTAGAACTAAAGAACCGCATGATGTGGCCAGAGGTGGCGCTCCTGCGATCTGGTACGTGGTGTCTTGTAGCCATGCTGCCCCACTCGTCATTATTCACCCAAGAAAAACGCAATTACACGGCCACGCAAAGCCTGTGGAAGACGCTTATTATGGCTCTGTTCCCCATGGCCCCACACTGGCAGATGTTCAGATGACGAAGCCGGTTGCCATGGACCCACACGATGGGATACATCGACCTCAAAGACAACCTGACCCCGTGGTGATGCTTATAAAGGTTGGAAATGCCCAGGAGCAGGCGCAGATGACCTGACCCCTCAGTGACATGCGTGAAGCTCAGAGATGCCCAGGGACAGGCTAAGGCTAGTGAGCAATGCCGCGTGTGTCCATGACCTGACATCCAGACACGCAGAGCTGATCTGTGGGCTAGAACCTCCCCGGGAGCATTGGCTGGATCGGAGCTGAGGGACCTTCCCTGGGGTGATTCCTGAGTCCCCTCCCAAAAATCTTGCCTGAATTCTGGTCACACTGTCTGACTCTGCAGAGACCAAACCAAGACAAGGCCTCTTTCTAGACAAGTCTTGACAGGGCCACGTGGCCCCTGTGTTGTGGCCCCTGGGCTCTCCGGCCCCTAGGCAAGACCCCTCCCCACTTTGCACCTGGCATGGATCACAGCTTTGCTGTCACTGGTCTATGTGGTCCTCAGGACCTCTCTTCTGGTCTCAGCGAGTGATGTGGCTGGCGACCTGTCTGCTCAGGGCCCTCCCCTCAGGGCACAGCCAGGGTGTCTGTGCCGCGTGCCCACCTTGACAAGAGGGAGAGCCTGCC
The DNA here is from genome assembly GCA_004027185.1 of Glis glis. Classification (NCBI taxonomy): domain Eukaryota; kingdom Metazoa; phylum Chordata; class Mammalia; order Rodentia; family Gliridae; genus Glis; species Glis glis. The sequence continues at coordinate 47,989 of PVJS01000949.1, forward strand.
CAGCCTTCTTGCATGGGGCTTTTAGGGACCTGGGGGTGTGACTGTGCTGCCCTGTGCACATCCTGGGGGGTCAGGTGACTGGCCTGGGTAGAAACTTCCTAGAAGTGAGGGCTGGGGGTCAAAGGCCAGAGGGTTGGAGCAGAGGAGGGACCTGGGGCCCCAGAGCCCCGCGGCTGCACAACTGAGGGCTGAGTGGCTGCAGGTGGAGGGCCTGGGCCTCGGTCGTCAGGGGCTCAGGCTTTGGCCCGGTGCTCTTGGGTGTCCTTGTCTGTATGAGTCCAGCTTCCTGAGGGTTTGCCTGCAGGCAGCATGTGAGGGTGTGTTTTAGGGGTGTGAAAACTGGGCCCAGAGTGAGTGACAGAGTGAGGTGTCCCCAGCTCCCGGAGGATGTGCCCCTCGAAGGGTCATGCTCGGGAGGGGCAGGGCACAGAAGTGCCCTTCTCGGGGATTTGTCCACACAGTGAGAGGAGATGCCTGGCCAGCGCTTTATTGACTATTCCCAGAGGCCGGTGGTATGTGGGGACCTTGGCTCCTTTGGAAGTTGCTGTGGGTCCTGTTTCCAAGAGGTCCCCCTTGGTGGGAGAAAGGGCAACTGGTCCTGCCGCCTGCCACCCTCCCCTGGCTGGGACAGCAGCCTTTCTGTCCCCAGGCTGGTGACCTCACAGTCTTGACTCCTGCACACCCAGCCCCTCCAGGAGGGCGCAGGCCAGCCTGGCGGTCACAGCTTGTTCTGGGGGCAGCGCTGCAGGGCCTCCTTCAGGGCCACGATCAGCCGGTCCACGTTCTCCCGGGTGGCGTTGCAGCCCAGCAGGCCGATGCGCAGCACCTGGTGGGCACAGGCCGCGCAGGTGTCAGCCTCTGTCTGTGGCCGCCTGGCCCCGACCCAGGGCTGGTGAGAGCCAGGATGGGCTCACACCATGTGGTCACCACCTGCTCTGGGTACAGGAGGGAAGCCGAGAGCCTCATCCAGGGCACACAGGGAGGCCCCCAAGGACGTAGGGCAGAGCCATCACCCCCACCCACAGAGCTTGAGAAGGGGGTGCAGGGCGGTGGCCAGCGATGGTCACTCAGCGTCGCCGACCTGCAGAGCCAGTTGGACTCAGGCCCAGGGTTTGCCAGGTCCACTCAGAGGGAAGGAAGGACATTCGAAGTGGAACGGGGACACCGTGCCCGTGACATCGCCAACAAGCAGGGTGAGGAGGGGCTGGAGATTACTGCCAGGACCCTCTCTGCACACATCCCCTGGGGAATGCTCCCTCCAGGGCTGTCCCGCCGTTCTGGGTCCTCCGATGACCTTGTGTGGCTGCATGCATAGCCGTGGTCAACGTGGGGTGAGTCCAGAGCCTCAGAGTGACTCTCCCGGCCTGCGGAGCCCCCTCACCTTCCCTGTGGAGGGCCCGAGGCCGCCTGTGATCTCAATGCCAAAGTGGTCTAGCATGTAGCTGACGATGTCTCTCCAGTTGTAGCCGGCGGGCACTGCCACGGTGGTGACCGTGGGCAGTCGGATGGCCTGCAGGAAGTGCTGGTTCAGAGCCGGGGCCAGATGCCCTGCTTGCCCTTCACGGGGCTCGCACCCGGGCCACCTGCCCTGGCCTCAACTGCCCCAGCCTCACCTGCCCTGGCCTCGGCTCTAGAGAAAGGGCCAGAGGAGAGCAGGTGAACAGGGGCTCACCACGCTGCTAGCAGCTGTCTGTGGGGCTCCTGGGGATGGCGTCATGCCACCTGGAGACCCCAGGGGTCTCACAAGTCCCTTCCCCCAGGCAGGTCATAGCCATCTTGGGGGCAGGCTCAGTGTCCACTGAAACGCTGATCTTTGTCCCAACAAAGCCATTGGTGTTGTCCCCTCCCAGCTGGACTCGGGGAGCCTAGCCCCTTTGGCTGGACCCCCCCCCCCATAGCCCGGGGCCTCCTCACCGGGTCCTTCACGAAGAGCTGCAGGCCCAGCTCATGCAGGCGCTGGTGTAGGTACGCAGTGGCCTCTCGGTGCTGCCGCCAGCTCTCTTCCAGGCCCTGCAGGGGCAATGGTGCTGAGGCCCTCACTGAGCCACAGGGAGAATAGCTTCGAAGGCCTAGATGTGGTCTGGCGGCTCCAGGCTTGGGACCCATCCCTGGGAGCCCCTGGAGCCCCCGGAGTCCCTGGTTGTCCCTGGCAGGTGCTGGGCTAGGCCTGACTCAGGGTCTGGGAGGGAGGGAGGCTCCAGTGTGTCATGGGTGCTCAGTGGCCTCTGGGGGAGGCAGGTAAGCGCTCATTGCAGCAAGGAGGGAGCCACCCAAGGAAGGAGGGGCTGTTGGCCACACAGGGACAGGGCGGATAAGATTAGGACCTACTCTTCCTATGAGGGGTGGTCTTTCCAACCCTGGGCCTCCTAGTGCCATGACCCATAACCTCTAGTAACTAGCCCTTCCCCAACCCCCCCCCCCAGTGGTCACTCCAGCCCTATCTTGCTCCTAGTGGCTCTCTTCACTGACCACCATGGCCCCAACTTCCCAGCACACTGACCCCACAATCTGAATTCCACCACAGTCCACTGAGGCTGCCCCCCTTCCAGTGACCCTTCCTCTCTTGACCTCTCTTCCTTACCCACCCAGCTCAGACCCTAGGCCTGTCCCCTTGGGGACACATGCACTCCTGCCTAGCCCAGCTCATGGGGGCTCTCGTCCCTAACTCTGCCCTCAGGCTGCGGCTCTATGAGTGGACACTGGAGGGAAATACCATGACCACAGCCCAGGGCCCTTCCTGGTCCTTCCTGGCCTCTGGGCTGCTGGCTGGCTGTGGCCATCTGGGCCTGCAGCCACACTTGGCCTCCTGTGTTCTGAGAGTGGACTCTGCACCAGACAAAACCACACCGCAGTCACACCCAGCCTGCCTGGGAGCTGCACGTGCCCGCAGGAGTGCCAGGCCCTCCCCTGGCATGCATGAGCTAGTGCGATCTGGACGTGTCTCTGGGGCTCATGTGGAAACTGTGCCCAGTGCAGCAGTGTCAGCCCCGGGATGGGTGGCTAGTGTCTGGTTGAGACTGGTTTGTAAGAAAAGCAGCTTGGCTCTCCTTCTCATGCTCTCTGGCCCACGTGACACCTTGGGGTGTGTTCTGCTGCAGCCGGGAGGCCCTCAGCAACTGTGGCTCCTTAAACTTAGACTCCCCTGCCTCTGAAATGAGGAGCCCATTCATTTCTGCTATAAATTCCTCAGCCTGTGGTGTTTTCTTTTTTTAGTGACCCGGACTAAGATACCCACTGACCCACTGGCCATGGGCTGTGCCCTGGCCCCTGTGGCTTCCTGCCTCATTCCTTTTCTCTCTCAAATACCCTCACACCCTGCTCCCTGGGCCTCTGCTCTGCTCAGCACCTGAGGGTCAGAAGAGTCGTACCTGCCCCATGGCTCCATCTGTCCCCTGGCCCACCCACCTCCAGCTCTCCACCCACCTCCGTGCACCAGGCCCAGCCTTTCCCTGCCTGGCCTCTCTCAGGCATGGCCCTTGTGTCACAGGCTCATCCTTCCCTGAAGGCCAAGCCTGGAGGCAAAGCAGGCTGACTGTTTGCCCCAGAGCAGCTCCAGGGAAGAAGGACTCCCTCAGACAGTGCATTCCTGCCTGGGGTAGGGGCTGCAGGAGCCACGCCCCGCACTTACCCGTTCTACTATGAGCGCCAGGCTCTCCCGCAGACTGTATAAGCTGATGACAGATGTGGTGTGGTGGTACCTGGGGACAGGAGAGTGCTTAACCCAGCACCACAGGCCGGGCCGGGCCGGGCCCGTAGCTGGCAGTTCCCTTCCCTGCAGCCCCAGCTCTCCGGCAGCAGGCAGACCCTTCCTGGGCACTGTCCAGTTTCAGGATTACAGACCCAGAGAGGAAGGCAGCTGGCCTGCTGGGGAGAGTGAGGCTTGTGCAGGGCCCTGGCCAGTATGCAGAGGCAGAAGGGAAGAGACACGGAGTTGGCAGCTGCCCCCCCTTGCCGAGGCCCCGAGACCCCATGTCCCCATGAAGCCAGCTCTGGACTCTGCAAATGCCCAGCACCCTGTCCCAGGTTGTCCCTGGCCCATATGGGGCCTTGGGATTACAGCTAGGGTCATGTCATGGAGCCCCGGTTCATTCTCTCCTTCTAAGAAAGAAAACAGGCCTGGGAAGGGGAAGGTGCAGCGGGGCCGGGTCCAAAGAGCCCAGGGGAGTTCGGGGCTCATGGGAAGGAGGGGCATTCTCCTGGACCTGAGCCTCCAGGCCAGGTGAGAAATGGGGGCCCAGGTGGGGGCACTTGACAGCCCAGAACAGGTGGGTCCCAGGACTCCGGTTGGGGTGTGGGGGTGGAGGCAAGGGATTCAAAACCTAAGGAGTACAACATGACTGGTGCTGTGGGAGGCCGCCCAGCCCCCGTCCCTGGCCTGCCGCCCTCACATCCTGGGCTGGTCATCACAGCCCCAGAAGCTGGCCATCCACTTGACGTCCATGAAGAAGGAGAAGGGCCTCGTCTTCCGAGCGTAGACCTTCCGTCTGGCAGGAGAGACCAGCCTGAGTGTCTGCCCTCAGTGTGTTGAACGGGGCTGTGCGTGATGTGGGTGGGGCAGGGCCCCAGGGGGCCAGGTGTACCCAGGCTGCCCAGCTCCACTGGCCCCTGGGCCCGTGTAGGTGTGACCCTGTCATGCTGTGACCCAAGGCTGTGCCCCAGCACTCTTGGTCTCTCCCTCTCCCTGGTCCCCTCCCACAGGGTCATCCTGCCTCATTCCTCAGGAAACTGAGAGGCAGCTCTAACCCACCATAATGACCAAGGAGAAACTGAGGTCACCTCTCCTGCCACGCCCTTGGGGCTCAGGCTGCAAGGCTGGGGTAACCAGGGCCTCTGTCAGGCCCAGCGCTGTGCACCATTTTCCTGGGCTGGCAGTTCTTCCCTGCCCCGCGGTCCTCCCCAGCTTGCAGCCTGCTCCTGCTCAGCTCTCCCCTTCCCCGGGTACTCAGTCTGCACCCTGGCGGGCCGGAGCCTCCTCCAGGATGGCAGCTCTCTGCTGTCAGGCCTGGGGCACAGGCCAGCCTTGAATTGCGAGGCCATGATGGGGAGGGAGGCTTGAGCCCATCCCTTGGGGCAGCTCCTGTATCTCCTCCTGGAAGCTGGGCTGGGTGGACGGGGTGGAGGTAAGCACTGGGGGAGTCGGCCCTTGGCATGGAGCTGAGAGTTTCTAGAATGCCAGACTGCATCCTGCACACCAGCCTAGGCCCACGTCTGTGCCCTCCCCTCCTGGCCACGTACTTCCTGAGAATGTTTGGGATGGACCGCCAGCCTTCAGAACACCCTGAACAGAGTAGGCAGTGGGAGCCAGGCAGGAGCCCTCCCAGGCCACTGGTCTCGCTGTGCACCCACGTGCAGGGCGGGGCCTGTGGGTCACTCACTTGGCCTTGTCACTGAAGGAGATGAGAGAGGTCCCTGGAGGGCTGTTGAGGACCTTCTGGGAGCCGGAGTACAAGACATCGATACCTGGGGGCACATGCTCATGACAGGCCCAGCCCACCCCAGGCAGGGTCATCCAAAGTCATGCCTGCCCAGCCCAGGCCCCGCTCTGTAGCTAGTGACTAAGACTGACTAACACGTGGAGGCTGGGGAGTCCTGGGCTCAAATCTTGGCACTTCTACATCCTTGCTGGGACCCCAGGCCTGAGCCTCTGCACACCGCTTCTCCCTCTATGGAGGGACAGCCCAGCTTGGGAGGCGCAGTGTGGCATCCAGGGGACAGATACTACCCACTCCCCCTGGCAATGTGGCACAGTCCTGCACCTGATGAACAGGGCCTGGTGTCTCTCCTCCCTCCAGCTCCCACTATAGCTCCAGGGGCCTCCCAGGTACACCCCAGAGAAGCCACCCCCTCTTGCCTGAGCGCAGGTGTGGCTGGCGGTGGGCCTGCACCCTCAGAGCTCCCAGCTACATGGCCTGGGGAGGGGGCTGTAGGTCCCACCCTTACCTTGCTGGTCCATGTAGATGGGGGCCCCACCCAGGGATGCTACAGAATCCACCAGGAGCAGGCACTGGTACCTGGAAGTGGTGTGGGAGCAGAGGGCAGCAGATTGAAGCGGAGGGGCCCTGGGAGGTACAGACCTCAGCCTGGGTGGGGATTTGGAGGGACCTTGGGAGCCTCTGCAAAGCCAGCAATGAGGCAGGGAGGGCGCCTTCCTCCTCCCACACGGGCCTCCACCTCTCGAGCACTATCAGGACCTCCCATCAGGCCTCTTGGAGCCAGAGCTGCTGCCAGGCCGAGCGGGGTCCAAATTGGACTTTGGTGACAACAAGACCAGGTGGTCCTGCCAGAGGGTCCCAGAGGTGTGAGTGAGGGTCAGCCTTGCGGCCTGGGGCCCAGTGCCCTGTGGGCGCAAAGACCGGCCTCCCCTGTCAACAGCTGCTTGGTTTGGCTGCCTGGCTGGAAGGACTACAGATGAGAGGACAGAGTCCAACAGGAGTCCGGGAGGCAGTCACAAAAACTCTCACCCTTCTCCACCCTGAGTTTCCTTGTAAATAAAACAGGCACAAGTACCCCACGCCAGCCTCGTGGGGAGCATTTGGCTCCACGGAGGTGAGGCGAGTTCGCGAGCTTTATCCACAGGCAGGACTCCCTGCGGCAGCTCTCGGCAGGGCCCTGTCCTCGGGGTCGGTGGTGGCCCTGCCATGGTGACCCTGCCTGGCTGTGCAGAGCATCTGTCCCTCTGTCCTGTGGTCAACCTTACAGACAGCACTGCCGGGTCACAAGGGGCCCTGTGTCTGTTTCCTGGAGGAACACCTGTGCCCCCTTGCAGGGGTGGGGGAGGCTGGAGGAGGGAAGTGGGGGCGGGGGAAGCTGGGGGTGCTGGGGACCTTGGGGCAAGGTCAGGCAGGCCCTGGGGTGCAAGCAGAGTGCAGCACCAGGCCTCTCCAGCCACGGGGCCTGGAGGGCACAGGGTGCCATGGGCACCTGGTATGGAGACCTCGATCCTGTCCCCACCCTGGTCCTTCTCAAGTGGGAGAAGCTGCCCAGGTTTAGCGTGTAGGAGAGGGCCCAAGAGGTGCCTGCACCCCAGGCCAGGCGGTAGAGGAGGGTGGGTGTGGGCCAGGGCAGGGACTGGGCCACCCACTACCCTCAGGCAGGAGGCCCCCCAGCCAGGCTGCGCTGGGCTGGCTCACCGGTGGCAGAGCTCCCCGTAGCCGTCGAGAGGCTGTAGCACGCCGCTGGAGGACTCTGCGTGGGTGAGGAACAGCAGCACCGGCCTGTGCTGGGCCAGGCCCTGAGGGCGGAGAGGACAGCTGTGGGCAGAGCTGGTGGGAACTTCTGGTGGTTAGGGCGGGGCCGGGGTCACCTACAAATACCCCTTCCCTCCTTGCGGGTGGGTTTGGGCAGCAGGGGCGGGACGTGCCTCAAACCCTTCCAGTCAGAGGGAGCTGGGGGCACCTGAGCTCTACAAGGGGGCTTTTTCCAAGAAGAGGACTTTGGGCCAAGAAGGGGTGGCCACAGCCTTCGTCTCGTCCTGTGGGGGCCATTGGACCATCAACTGTGTCCCAAAGGCTGGTAGGTCCCGACTGGCCTGGCCCCACAGGGAGGGGTGGGATCCTGAGTGTCAGGGTCAGGTCCTGCCTCCCTGACCCTAGAGCCAGCCTTCTGCCTCCATTCCTGCTGGCCCTGTCCACAGGACAAGGCTCCTGACTCAGTTTCCCTGCTAGGCATAACCAGCTTCCCACCTGCTCCCAGGTATTGGAGTGCCCCTCTGGTGGTGGGTACTCAGAGGAAGTACAGGCCTCAGCCTCCCAGCGCTGACCCACCCTGCTGGGCCAGGTACCCCGGTACCTCCTCCACCTCCTGCAGCGTGTAGCAGTCTCCAGGCTCCTTGACCATCATGTGCACGCGGGCTCCTGGGGAACAGGCAGAGGGGGCAGTGAGCAGCCCCCACGCTGCGGGAGCCAGTGGTGGGAGCAGGGGCCATGCAGACCCGAGGAGGGCAGGACCCGTCCACCCTGGCACCCGGGGCTGGAGCACAGAGGAAGTGGAGCGTGCTCAGTGAGAGCGGCTCTTCCTGTGAGCCAGTGCCATCCTGGCCTCCAGGGCTGTTGGAACCCGAGCTTCGGAGCTGTTCCTTGGGCCACTGTCCCTGAGCCCAGCAAGGCCAGAGGAGTGGAGGGTGTGGCTCTTTGCAGTCTCATCACACAGATGACAAAGAAGCGCTCGTTCACCACACTAATGTCTTCCCCTGTAGCAGGGGGCTCTGCACAGACCGCCCAGTGTTTGATGAATGACTGAATGAGAGGTAAATGGGTGAGTGGAGGGCATAGTAGGCCTTTCTTCCGTGGGGCTGGGGATGCCAAGAATCAGGGCCCTGTCCTGTCCCTTTCTCTGAACCCTGCATCCTGTGCACAGTCCTCAGCCAGAGTCCTGGAAGGGGAGGATCCTCAGGGAAGAGTGAGGAGGGGGTGGGGTGTAGCTTACCTAGGCCACGTCCTTCTAGCATCTGCCCCTGGGGGCCCCATGTTCCCTCTGGGTCCCTGCCTCTGCCCAACACTGGATCCCCTTGAAAATGGTGTGTGGACTGACAGGGACTGAGGGGTCGGGCTTCCTGGGCTGCACAGCTGTCCATCTTCAGTGTGGCCGTGCATGTATGACCATGGGAAAGCCTCCACTGCTGTCCTCAGAGAGTCTCACTCTGGAGGACAGCTGTCCCACCTCCACCTCTCAGGGTGGCACAGGCTCTAGAAAGAAGGCTGCTCTGAGATTGGGGGAATTCAGCCTCTGAAACCCCATCCTGTCACAGAGCAGAGCAACACCTGGGGACCCCAGAGGCAGCAGGGGCTCAGACCAGGAGCTTCTCTGCAGCACCCCACCCCATACACACACACACACACACACACACACACACATGTTCCAGAAACAGCCATCCCAAACTCTGGGACACCAGGGGGATCGGGACTCACGGTGCAGCCACCCATCGGGGTCCAGGCCCCATGGGTACCTTTTGCCAGCCTGGTGCAGGAAGGGCCACAGGAGAACACTGGCCCAGGCCCAGCAAAGGCCAGTGTCTGGTAGATGGAGCGAGCACCAGGCTGCGCCCCGCACCCCAGGCCTGGGAAAGACCCAGCCAGGACCAGCCCTGCCCACTCTCCCTTACCGATGCGCTCCCCGATGTCCGCAGCCCGCTGCCCCCATATGCCGTTGGCCCCCACCAGGAAGGAGTCCCCCGGCTCCAGGAGGTTGAACAGGGCTGTCTCCATGGCGCAGTGTCCAGAGCCGCTGATGGCCAGCGTGAGGGGGTTTCTGGTCTGGAACACATACTGGATGCCTTGCTTGATCTCGTCCATGATCTGGGGCAGTGGGCACACAGGTCAGATCCACTCCTCTGCGCTCTCCCGAGCAGGGAGGCCGCCACCCACCGAGGCCTACCTGTAACATCTCCCTGTGCATGAACCCAATCATCTGCAGCCCCCCGGCTGCCTGGACGCGCGGGGCCAGGTTGGAGGGGCCAGGCCCCAGCAGTAGCCGGTCGGGGATGGAGAAGGGCTTGCGCAGGGCCTCTGGGGGGGCCACCAGCAGCTGGTGGCTGGTCATGATCTGCACCTGACCTGCTGCTTAGGGCCCCAGGGCTGCACTGGCCTTGGCCAGCGCCCGGAACATTTCCCAGATGGCCCTGCGCTAGACGCACAGGCCAGGCTGGGTCGATGGGCTCCTGACGCCCTTGTGCCTTTTATTGTTACCAAACCCTTATCGATGTTTGTCCTGCTGTCACGGTGACAGCTGGAGTGTTGAACCTCACTGGGGGAGGGGGACCTCCACCTCCAGAGTCCAAAGAAAAGCAGGGCATGGAGGGGTTGTCTGCTCCCCAGCCCCAGTTCTATGCCCTTGCAGCCTCTGGGACCCCCAGTATGGTGATTCTGCTTAGCCAGGGGTCTGAAAAGTTTTTGTTGGGGGTCAGAAAGCACAGATTTTAGGCTTGCAGGACATATAGTTTGTCACAACTGCCCAACTCTGCTATAGTCTGAAAGCAGCTATAATGGACATGGTTGGGTTCCAATAAAACTTACTTACAAAACAGCAAACTGTGGGGCCGCATTTGGCCCCTGGCTTAGCTGTTGGACAGGCTCAGTTCAGCAGATATACCGGTGCTGCGTGTACGGAGACCCGGGCTCACACGCTCAACACGCTGAGGTTGTGCCCTGCCCTGATCTTTAGGAAGTCAGCATTTCCCGTACCCCTCCAAGCCAGAGGGCCTTGAGCGTGAATGCACCCCCATACCTGGAGGCCCCCTCTGCTTGTGGGGTGGACAGGTAGATAGAATAAACACAACTCAAGGTCTCTGAAAGAGGATCCAGACCTGGCTGAGGGGCAGTGGGCCTCACAGAGTCGTTTGTGTCCTGGGAAGTCAGAAAAGCTGTATTTGCCCCCAACCCAGCAAGGCCCCTGGCCCTGCACCCCCAGCATGTGGGTAAGATGTGTGACAGGTGCCCTCTACAGCCCCATGCACCATCTGGCAGCACAGTTATTTTTTGCTGGTGCTCAGGGGCCTGGTGGCTGCCTGATAGGACTCCCTGCTCCCTGTGGGCTGACTCAATGGCCCTTTGAAGGGGGCAGCCCTGGACTTTAGTAGCCAGGGCTTCATGCACCTGAAAAGAAGCAACAGGGTCCTTCACAGCGACCAGGAGGCAGCAGCCCCCTGGGACCAGGCACTGGATCCTCCCAGGGACCTGCTCCCTACCTCAGCAGAGCACATGCGGGGCTGGCCGGTTGGGCATGTAGAGCTGTGGGCTTCCGAATCGCAGTGTGGTCAGCCTGGCCCAAGTCCCTGCCCAACTCCAGGTCAACTCACTGCTCTGTTCTGAGCTGCCCTAGCCCATCACCAAGCTCCTAGGCTCGGGGGACACACCCTCCAGGGCCCCACCACGGCCCTAGCCCCCCTACCCACCTGCCCTCAGGCCCTTCCCCACCTCCACACTCCTCCATGCCCAAATCCCAGGGCTCTCCTGGACTCATCCTTTGCCAGCTCCCTGGGGCCTCCTGGCTCGTCCCCTCAGGCACGCTCCCCTCTGCTGTCTAGCAAGGGCACCTGGGCCCCCCAGGCCCTGCAGGAGCGACCCCTCTTCCCGGAACGCTTGACCCTTCTTTGATGTGCTTCCTTTCAGACTCCAAGAGCTTCTCTGATGGTCTGAAAGTCTGGATATCTTTGGACCCTTAGTCCAAAGGCCCTTGGGTGCCCTTCCTCTGGATGTCTTTGGATGCTGTGGGCACTGTGAGGTCTGTGAGGTCTGGCCACAAAGTCATGCTGGAGGAGGACCGAAAACAAAGGAACAAAGAAAGACAAATGCCCCCATGACCATTGCCCTGTCCCAAGATGACCTGGCTACTAGCACATCAACCAGCGACTTACAGGACTACTCCTGTACCTCCCCCCTTCCTTGCCCCATAAAAAAACCCTAACCTGTAAGGAGGCAGGCTTTCTGACTCTTGTGGGCTCTCTCCCCGGTCAGATGCCTCCTTCCAAGTTTTATCCCTAAATAAAGCCTGTTCCTTGCTATCGGGTCAGGTTTTCTTTGCCCCCATATATCTCAACATTGACAGATGCCCTTCCTCTGAATATCTTTGGATGCCCTTCCTCTGGATGTCCTTGAATGCCCTTCCTCTGGATATCTTTCCTCTGGATGCCCTTCCTCTGGATGTCTTTGGTGCCTTTCCTCTGGATGTCCTTGAATGCCCTTCCTCTGGATATCTTTCCTCTGGATGCCCTTCCTCTGGATGCCCTTCCTCTGGATGTCTTGGATGTTCTTCCTCTGGATGTCTTTCTTCCGGATGCCCTTCCTCTGAATATCTTTGGAAGCTCTTCCTCTGGATGTCCTTTCTCTGGATGTCCTTGGATGCCCTTCCTCTGGATGTCCTTGAATGCCCTTCCTCTGATGTCTTTCCTCTGGATGTCCTTTCTCTGGATGTCTTTGAATGCCCTTCCTCTGGTGTCTTTGGATGCCCTTCCTCTGGATGTCCTTGGATGCCCTTCCTCTGGTGTCTTTGGACGCCCTTCCTCTGGTGTCTTTGAATGCCCTTCCTCTGGTGTCTTTGGATGCCCTTCCTCTGGTGTCTTTGAATGCCCTTCCTCTGGTGTCTTTGGATGCCCTTCCTCTGGTATCTTTGGATGCCCTTCCTCTGGTATCTTTGGATGCCCTTCCTCTGGTGTCTTTGGATGCCCTTCCTCTGGTGTCTTTGGATGCCCTTCCACTGCCAAGGGCATCTCTGTCTGGCCACATTCATGTGTGTCATACCATCCGTTTACTCCTACCCCCTCCCAGAAGCACTCCCTCTGTGAAGTCTACAGGCCCAGTGTAGCACACAGGAGGCTCAGAAAGTCTGGACCACGCTGTGGGTGGGTGGGCAGGCCCAGCTCTGGGAAACCTGCGGAGGTGTGTGCTTTGTTCAGGACGGAGGGCAGCACTCGCCTGTGTGGACATGACCAGGAGTCGGGGTGTCGCAAACCAGGAGGGCGTTGACTCAGGTCCCAAGCTGATTGGAGCCTTTGTTGCCGAGGACAGCAAACAGCAGGGCAGGGAAAGACCTCTGTCTCCTGGAGACAGGGCCACCTGGCTACCTGGGCCAGGGCCTCCAGCCTGCAAGGGCCAAAGCAACGTCCCATAGCCACCATGTCAACTGGGAGCCAAGAGCATCGACACATGGGCCTGAGTCAGCAGCCCTGGGCAGTCAGGGCTCAGTTCTGCCATGGTGCCAAATATGCGTTCTTAGTCTTAACCTGTGAATGTGACATCATCCTTGGGGTCTTTGCAGATGAGCTCAAGTGAAGAAGATAGGTCTTTCGGGAGTAGGGTGGACCAAGCCCTGGGATAGGTATCCCTATGAGGAAAGAAATATGGACACAGAGGCAGACACATGCAGCCCTGTGGGGCCAAGGCAGAGATAGGGCAATGCAGCCACAGCCCAGGATGGTGCAGGACGGCTGCCACCGTGGGAAGCCCCCTCAGAGACTTCAGAGAGTACCTGCGACAGCTCCGTCTGGCCTCCAGAACTGCGTGCAATCTCCTTCCTCTGGTTTTAAGCAGTCCAGGTTACAGGAATGTGTTAGGCAATATGTTATCCTAGCTTGAACACTGTACCACTGAGCACCCAGTGCCTGCATGGACTTACAGGTGTTACCATCAACCCGGTAAGTGCTGGACCTGCTGTGCCCTGGCCATGGGGTCATGGCCCAGGTGCCTGCCCGGGCCCTCAGGCCCCAGCGGCCTCTCTTTCTTCAGGATCCTCCAACTTTGGTCTGGTCCACTGCTTGCACTTGGCTCCGCTAGGGCTGCCAGCATGTCTCCCCAACTTCTCATCGTTCCTTCCCTTTGTACACCTCCAAAGACTTGAGACTGATTCAGCGTGTCACACAAGTCGGGCCAACCCCTCAGGAGCACACAGAGTTCTTACAGACACCTGGGCACTGTGTCAGGTCCACACCATGGCAGGAATGCATGGCGCCTCATCTGCCCACACTCCGGAAGGCTGAGAGACTGGCAGGCGCCCGTCACACCCAGCCCCACCTGGCAGGAACACACCGGGCCTCTTTATCAAAAGGCCTAGAAATGGCCTCCACGGCTGCACCCATAGGACTCCCCAGCACTCCTGTCCAGCCCCAAGGCCCTCTGGGGCGACCCTAGAGGGCTTCCACGTTCCCCAGAGAGCGATGGGCGTAGCAGGGGGCATCACTTCTCAGAGCGCAGTGGCCGTGGCCGAAGGCATGGGGCGCTGAGGCAGTCAGATCTTCCCTCTTAACCTTCCAGCCGTGGCTCTGCTCCGTGGGGTGGGATGTCAGTCCTGCCCTGGCCTGCAGCTCAGGGGTTTTAGGAGTATTAATAGACTGTGTGAGAAGACTCGTCCCAGGACTGTGCGTCTCTCCTCCTTCTGTGGCGTGCCTTCTGCATCCTTTCTTTGGTGTAACGCTCCCCGTGCGTGACGCCACATTGAGCTGGGTCCTGCGGCTTTCCCCAGCAAATCAGCGACCTGGCGGACCCCACAGACAGGCACCCTGGACTTTTCTTAAACTCAGGAAATGGCATGATTTCCCTCAGCAGGGATTAATTCTTGATTAGATTCATGTTTACTGCCCTCTGTGCCAACCACCTCAGCCTCATTTCTCTTCTGTCTCTGGAGAGCTGCTGGCATCTGGCTTCATTAATTCCAGTTTGCTTAGTCACCGTCATTTATTGACGTCAATCTGTGTCGATACTATGAGGATAACATGAGAATAAATGGTTATGGGCAGAAGAGTGAGAAACGCAGTGGCTCACTGTTCCAACGTGCGGAGCTGGGAGGGGACAGATGACACCGTGGCCCTGGAGGTACACAGCCATGGCCAGTGCCCCTGAGGAGGGCAGCGGGTAGTGAGGAAACCCCACAGAAGCCACATCAGAGCCCAGAGCTAACTGGAAGAGAGCCAGTGGGGGCGCGGAGGCCTTGGGACAGTTGGAGCTAGACCGGGAGCCAGAGCCCCACAGAGGCATGGCAGGACGGCTTCCCTGTGTGTGTGTGTGGGGGGGGGTGCCAGCGGGGGCTTGGGTGGCGTTATGGGCTGAACCCTCTCATTCACATACAGCCCAACCTCCAAGACCTCGGCATGTGACGATTTGGAGACAGGTCCTTTGATGGGACGATTACGGTTAAATGAAATAACTAGGGGGAGTCTAATCCAGGAGGACTGCTGTCCTTACATGAAGAGGGGGTCAGGACAGACAGACACAGGGATGACCACATGAGGACATGGGGGAGGGGAGAGCTGGGGGAGATGGGGTCTACGGGCCAAGGAGAGGCCCCAGGAGGAGCCAGCCCTGCCATGCCTTGTCTCATGCTCGGCCTCCAGGACTGTGAGAGAAATGTCTGTTCAAGTCCCCAGCCTGTGGTGTTTGTCACAGCCTCGCAAGCTGATTGACAAGTGGTAACAAGGAGAGAGAAGGCGCCAGGATGCACTCGGGAGGCAAGGGGTGGCCGGGGTGGGGTGCAGCTGGGGAGGGGGCGCGTCTGCTGCTGTGTTGCTCCAGGGGGCGGTTTTGCACTCGGCGTGCACAGCACACTCGTCCGCCTCCCGTGGGGTTGGGTCTGGTCTTGGTTCCCAACTCCTCCATTCCACGCTCTTCCCTCCAGCGCTTGGCAGGGAGGGAGGAGAGTTGGCGTCCTCAGCCCACTGCCCCGTGCCCTCCGGCAGGCATGCTCGAACTGTTCAGTCTTCAGCCGCTCTGAAAAGCAGGCAGCCCTGCCCCTGGCTCCTGGGGAGGTGAGGACTTCAGGTAACAGCAGGTAGAATGTGCAGAGTGTGCCGGAACAAAGCACTCAGCACCCATATGCAGTTATTAGCCATCATCCTCTGGGAAAAACACAGGGTGGGGGACCCTCGTCCCAGTCTGGGACCTAGACCTGCCCAGCCAGCAGTAGGACCCCAGGGCCATCGCGAGGGGGGGAAGCCCATGCCTGCTTCCCCCAGGGCTTCTCTGCCAGTCATTGACCACCTCTGCACATGTGTGGTCACTGGGTGGTGGCCTCTCCCTGGACACACATGCTCTCATATCTTGAACCCCTGTTGTCCCTGGACCCCCAGGAGGTGGTGTCCACAAGGCCCTGACCCTCCCTGCCAGGGATGGCATTCTCATGTGTGGAAATGGTGACCCCTCCTCAGGCTGGCAGTCCCCTCCCTGGTCACATGGCCTCCACCCCCTCTGCTCCTGCAAGGACCCCAGGTGACCTGTGTCTGGTGTCTGGGGGCATGATCTCAAACACAGGTGGGTGTGGGTGTCACCAATGCGTGGCTGGCCCCACTCAAGAGCTGGTTCGGCGGGGCTGGTGGGCCTGGGAATCTGCATTTTGAACAGGGGCTACTCTGCCTGGAGGGTTTGGAAGGTGCCTGGCAGCTCTGTGTCTTTCTTCATTGTCATTCCTGGCCAGCATCCAGCCTCATGTTTGAATTCCAGAGAGACACCGGGATGCTCTGCCCAGAGGGTGACAGCCCCGCAGTGCCGGGCACATGTCTGATGTCCCCAACAGTGGACCCCAGGAGGGCCAGGCTTCCTCGTGCTCCCACAGGACAGGAAGGTCCAGAGGGCACGTGGCGTCAGTGACCTTGTCTCAGCCTGTACCAGAGCCCATTCTGCCCAGGGAGGAGCCTCCCAAGACTGCACAGAGGTGAAGGGACGAATCTGGGTATCATCTCCGGGTGACGTCTCTGGGGAAACAGCGGCACCCAGCGGCCACACTGTGACCACGCAGTGTACTTCACGCCCTCCCTCTAAATGCAGGGTGCTTTACCTTCCTAAAGGAGGCAGGGACTCAGGCGGGTGTGTCAGGTGGGGTACAGATCACAGAAGGTCCAACAGGGGCCTGTGCTCATCCCAGCCCCTGCTCCACTGTAGCGTGGGGCTCTGGCCCTGCAGTCTACGTGAGTCCCCTGCCTGCCCGAGGAGGCCGGACACGGACCCTACAGCCCGAGGAACTCTGAGTCTAAGTGGTGGTGACTCCCTGCGGGTGGACGGACATGAAAGGCAGTGACAGGTGACATAGCCCCTGTTGGAGGAGCAGGTGGGCGCTCAGCCCCAGCCCTGACCTGGAGGGAGGGGCTGCAGACAGCTCACTCAGCAGGTGGGAGGGACAGAGAGGGCCCTGCGGTCACACTGACCATTGCTCCTGGGGCTGGAACAGCCTCCGAGTGAGGAGGACACAGTGGGCACTGTGAGCAGGGGCCAGGCTCTGGCCAGGAGTTTGTACTTGACCAGAAGGTCAGTGAGGGGCTTTAAGGGGAGGGACTCACTCGGGCTTGTGCTTCCGCCGAGAGACTCAGAAGAGTCCAGGCAGCCTTGGTGGGTTGGAAGCCCCGCTGGAGGCTCGGATGGAAATGCCTGTGGGCTCCACATGCCTATGGCCTCTCGGGAGGCTGACCTGGCCGTGCTGACCCCCACACCACCACTAAGCAGGCAGCCCAGATGCCCCATTCCCCACCCTTGTCATCCTTACAGCAGCTGGGAGGGACTCTCTAGAGCAGGGTTCACACCAGAGCCCCTGGCTGCCTGTCCACCGCACTGCATGTAGACCCTGTGCACACACTGGGCAGCCCTGGGTGTGTCCTGGCAGCCTTGTGGCCCAGCTCCTCCAGGGTTAGCCACGCCGCCGATCCCGTGCAGACCCCCGGCGTCTGCTCTGCCACCAGCTTGCAGTTGACCTTGGCCAGGCCATCGTCCCTGGCCTCTACTTCTTGCCTGCAGGATCGGGGTTGGACTGGCAGTTGTGTGGTCTGCAGGGTGAGCCCCCTTTTGCTCTGTGTTTGGGGTGGAGAGGCCCTCCCCGCTCAGCTCAGCCTGGGGAAATGGGCTGGATTTTGGGGGTGGCAGGAAGGTGGCACTTCCTGCGAGGGAGGAGGGAGCCTTTCCACCTTGGGCCTGTATAGCGTCAGCTGTGATGGAAATTCTCCAAAGACAGAGCAGGCACCTCGAAGCCCCCGCTCCTACCGCCAGCTTCGACAGCTGTTGCCGCCTGCTGTCCTTGATCCCCTCCCACCCGCTCCACACACACATCGGGTTTTCCTTGTGTAATTTTGCTGGAGAATTTTAAAGCAAACCCCAGATATTGTCATTTCACCCAAATCTTCCAATCTACATCCAAAAAACCTGACATTTTCTTACAGATTTTCAATGCCATTCTCACACTTAAGGAAACTGAAAATAATTTCTTAATAATCATCAAAGAGCCTGTCCACAGACAAGTTGTCCCAATTGTCTAAAGATGGTGTGAGAGAGTTGGGACCAATGAGGTGAACGAACGGGCCCTAGAGGGTGAGGCATGGCTGGGCCGTGGAGGCGTCTAGGGCTGCCAGTGGAGACAGAGGGAAGAGGCCCAGGCCCTAGGCCCACGGGTTTCAACAGAACCAGGCTGGGCCTGTTACCTGCTCACGGGAAAGCCTCATTCCAAGCTCTGCCTCCATTTCCTGGAGGAGATCAGATAGGGAAGGCCCAAAGAGGAGCCAGACCATTAGGGAAGTGACTCTCCATGGCACCTGGACATGGGCAGCCCCAGGAAGGAAGATGGCACTCTCTGCAGGCCTTAGCTGACTGCCGCTGTCCCGGTCCCCTAGGCCAGCCTCCTCTTCTAGACCCTCTCTTGCCACCCTGGGGGGAGGGGAAGAAGGCAGGAGGCTCAGCCTCCCCAGGTCCCAGCTTCTGGAGCCTGTGGCCTCACCTGATTCCTGGCGGCACTCAGGTCTGAAGAGGGCCACCAGGGTCGGAGATGCTCTTCCTGGGGACAGCCCTGCCAGATTCCTTCCCATGGCTCAGCTCAGCCCTGTGCCTCAACAGCTGACAGCTGCGCTATGGACTGGGTGTTCTCCCCCAACTCATGTTGAAACTTAACCCCAAAGTCACATGGTGATGGCATTGGAGGGAGGGCCTTCAGGAGGTGACTGGGATTGGAGGAGGTCGGGAGGGTGGGGCCCCCAAGATGCAATGGGGGGTTGAAGATGAAGAGAGGCCCGAGCTGGTGCAGGCTCCCCTTGCCGGGTGCTGCTGCACTCACCAGATGCTTTTGAACTCAGAACCACGAGCTGACTATACTTCTCTTCTTCATAAATTACCAGTCTGTGGGATTCAGCCATAGTCACAGAAAACAGACTAAGACAGACTAGAAGTGCTGAGGGTTAGCCCTCATCCTCCCTTGGCCAGGGTCATGGGGATGTCCTCGTGTCCCCTCTGTGCTGGCCCTAGACGTGGTGCATGTGGGTGGAGCAGCGTTCTGAGGTCACAGCTTGGCAGGCCATCACCTCAGAAGACCATTGCCAGCGGGGCTGCGGGAGCCCTGAGACCCAGACACAGCCTGGAGAGGCTGCCTGGAGCTGGAGGAGAGGTCAGGCCCCTTCTTGCTGGCCTGACTGGGAGTACAGGTCATGCAGGGGGTGGGGGGAGCAGAGCCCCTCCCTTGACAGATCCATCTGGAAAAGGCTGAAACCAGAACCCGGATGGGAAGCGGGATTCCTGGAGGTCCTAGACCAGCCCCTGGGTAAGTCCTGTCCTCAGCCCCCACAAGGGCTCTGGGCACCTGTGCGTGTACTGACGGGGCTCCAGCAGGGAGTTACTGCCTCCAGAGTGCCGGCTGGGCTTTCTGGCCAGTTCTAGACACATCCTGTGTGCCTCTGCTCCTCACATGTGGCACTGGGACGCTGCTGGAGACCTCTGGGCTGGTGGCCCACACCACAGGGGCACTGGATCCTGGTGTGCAGGAGTTTTCAAACCACACCTCAGCCTCCTGGCGCTGCCCCCTGTTGGAAGCCTCTTAGTCATCAGTTCTAAGGTCACATGGGTCCGGCTTGGGAGGGGCACAAACTGCCCACCCAAGGACCAAATGGGACCTATAAACGGGACCCTGATGATCAGCAAGGACCCTGAAAACTTCTTGTTTACCCTTTCCTTCCCTGATTCATCCGTGACTACCTTGATGTTTTTCCCTGACTCATCCTATGACTACTTTGCTGTTTCCTGTGATTAATCATTTCTTACAATGTTTTGATTAAAATCCTCAATAAAAGAAAGACACTAGTGGAAGGAAATCCGGAGAGATCTCTCTCTCCTCTCCAACTGCCCTGTACTTCCAAAAATTATTCTGACTCCTGTCATTCATGCGAGAGACTTCTCATCTAATCAGTCAATCAATCAACACCAACACCATCAGCGACAGCCCCCTCCATCTCTCCCGTCGCTCTCTGTGACTGCACCAGGGCTGGGAGATGGAGACCAGGTCTAGCCTGGGAACGCAAGGCTCAGAGCGGCCCAGGAGAGCCCGGCACACCGCAGCATCTCTGGCATGGGGCTGGCCACCTCGCAGTCTGCCAGAGCAGCAAATGAAACAGGAATCGATCCCCAGACACCCTCCGCCAAGGTCAACCACCTTCTGCCAAGATCTAAGAAAAGATTTCATTTCAGCCACTTGTGCTGCCGGTTTGGTTTTGCAGTGTCATGGTCTGACCATGACAGTAATCTGTCCTTGCATGCTGTGTCTTTGGGGAAGCAGCACCGAAGTCCCTCGATGGAGCTCAACAGGAAGAGGACTTCAGAGCCTCTGAAAGGCTCCCCAGTTTACATGTGGGGAAACCAAGGCCAGAGAGAGGGAGCTGGGGCGGGACCCAGGTGTGCGCTCTCCGGACCAGGGCAGGAGCCGCTGGCTCCACAGACTGCGCTCAGGGGAGGCGGGAGATGGCAGCTCAGTGCGGATGGCCCCTCCCCTTCCTGGGCCAGCACTCTCCCTCCCACGGTGCTGGGCACTGGAGGTCATCCTGGCCAGTGGCTCCAACTTGGGCAGCGCACCAGAGACCCCGGGACACACTAAGCAACACAATGGCTGGGCCCAGGTGCCCAGTCCTTGGCTGTGTCTGAGAGCCTCCGAGGGAGTCTGTACCCCATTCACAGGTGAGGAGGCTGAGGCAGCAGGTGATGTGCCCTGCGGGACCCTCAGCATCTTCCTCTTTCTGCTATGGGTTGAAGTAGCGGCAGAGGCCTCCTCTCTAGAGGGAGAGCAGGTAGCACTATAGGACTTCCAGCCTCCAGAACCAGGATCCCCAAAACCTCTTTTCTGTATAGATGCCGTAGTCTCAGGTATTCTGTTATAGCACTAGAGGACAGACTAGGGTGCTTGTTCAGAAGCTTTAGTTCTTATTTTAAATTTTGACTTCATCTGGAGTTTTATGTGTGTGGACCAAGGAAGACGCATTATCTTTTACTCACTATAGCTCCTTGACTCGACAAATGCAGTTTGGAAAGTTGACAGACTTTCCCCCAGTGGTTTGCAATTCTGCCCTTTTCCTTTGCTAAATCACTTGTCACCTCTTCTGTCTATCTCTTCACTGGTTCCTTTGCCAGCACTGAATTGACTATTATAGACTTACGGGGGATTTACCATGGGACAGGTAAGTTTCCCTTAGTGAATTCTCTTTTTCTTGCTTCAATTCTGTTCTCTCTATCCACTCTTATTTGTTTGGCCTGGTTTGTCTTCAGACGGACCTTTAGTTCCTAAAATTCCCTCAACATTTTAGAGAAGTTGCAAAAATTTACAATAGTTAGTTTTCCTCCCCAGAAGACTTTGTATCTCCCAGCGATTCAGATTGAGTCTATGTCTTCAATAACATTTTATAGGTTTTTCAAATAAAGAGCTTATTTATTAAGTTTATTCTGTTACTTTTAGAGTTCTGTTGCTGTCGTGAGTGGAATCTGTCATCCAGCCCATGTTTAATTATTCTTTAAAATATTTTGAAAGGTTTCAAAATCCATGCACTCATCACCAGATTTAACAAATGTTAACATTTTCCTAATTTTTGCTTCAAACCCCATTTTTTTCTAAAAGAAATAAAATGTCACTGATAGCTACAGTAATCAGTGTGATATTGGCAAAAGGAAAGACAAACTAATCAATGGAACTAAATTGAGTATCTGAAAACAGACCTGGTACATCGGTCTGGGCCTTTTGACCAGGGAGCCAGTGGACAGCAGGGGGATGAGACCCCTTCACTGAGGGCTGCTCCACCAACAGGTGTTGGCTCAAGCTGTGTCACAGGCCTGGCAGTGAGGCTGTCTCAATGGAGCGACTAGAAGAAGATACCGGATAATATTGCTGCCGTCTTGGCTAGGCCGAGATTTCTTAGGACACGAAAGCGCACTAACCATAAAAGAAAAACAACTGGATGTCAGCAAAGTTAAATGTTTGCTGATGAAAAACATCATCAAGGGAATAAATAAGCAAGCCACAATGGTAGAAAACATTCATAGCACCTATATTTGAAAAATGAGCTGGGTGTGATGGCGCACACCCCTAATCTCAGTACTTGGGAGGCCGAGACAGGAAGATTGCAGGTTTAAGATCAGCTTCAGCAACTTAGCAAGACTCTCAGTAACCTAGAGAGGCCCTGTTTCAAAACAAAAAATAAAAAGGGCTGGGGTGTAGCCCAGAGGCAGAATGCCCCTGGTTTCAATCCCCAGTACCTCCCCCAACACAAGCACAAAAAGAGTTGTATCCAGAATATATAAAGAATCTTGCAATTCAATAATAAAACAAGTATCCAGTGTTCTTTTTTAATGGGCAAAATGTGAATAGATGCTACACACACACACACACACACACACACACACACACACGGACAATAAGCACATGGGAAAGTTTTTAACATTACTAATCAAGGAAATTCACCTAGAATGGCTAAAATAAAACTGATGATAGAAATGTTGGTAAGAGGCCTGGTGTGGTGGCGCACGCTTGTAATCCCAGTACTTGGGAGGCTGAGACTGGAGGATCCGTGTTCGCGGCTAGCCTCAGCTACTTAGTGAGGCCCTCTGCAACTTAGTGAGACCCTGTTTCAAAATAAAGAATAAAAAATAGGGCTGGGGGTGTAGCTCAGAGGCAGAATGCCCCTGGGTTCAATCCCCAGGACCCCCACACACAGAAATGTTGGTAAGAATGTGGAGCAACTGGACCTCCCGATGGAAGGGGAAAATGCTACCAATACTTTGGACAGCTGCTCACAGCATCCTCAAAGTGTCCAACGCGTGTCAATTGTGCCTGTGCATCTATGGCCAGCAACTCCCCTTCTAAATACTTATTCAAGACAAATTACAAATATATATCCCCGAATCTGTGCAAGAATGCTCGAGCATTATCCATCATAGACAAGGACTGGGAAGAGAAGCACAGATCAACCCACTGGCTCCATGTGAATGATCAGCCTCGGCAGGAAGGGGGACAAGTCAGAGCGCACGAGAGTGCATGCTCAGGATCCACGGATGTGAGGTTCCAGGGTGCACCAGGTGACCTGCAGGACAGAAACCAGACCAGCGTGGCCTCGGACTGGGCGCCCACTGAGAAGGGGCCCTGAGAGCCCCCCGGCTGTGGGAAGGTGCCTCCTCGGGTGGCGTGTTTGTCAAAGCAGGTGGAACGGTGCACATCTGAACTTCTCACTGGGACTAAACTAAACCTCAATAAAGACAAAGGCCAAAAATGTGTCACAGAGGTGGTTGAAGCTTTTTATGCACTCTCCCCACCCATCCTCCCCGAGGGCAGAGAAATTCATGTCTTCCTGACTTCCCTATATGTGTGTGGATCCATAAACAAGAAGTAGTGATGCAGTAAAACGTTTGTGGTGGACGAGTGGCTCTTGGCCTCTTCCGCCCAGCATTACGTGCAGGATTTATCCAGGCAGGCATCCATCCTGGCTGCTCTGGTGCCTGGTGTGTGAACACATCCCACTTGGCTTATCCATTCTTCCGTGACGGACACAGAGGTGCCATCTGATCGGGATGTTCAGCTATACCGCAGTGAACACCCAGAGCGCGGCTCCTCTGGTAGCACCCTGATGTGGGTTGCTGGGTCTCGGGTGAGCATGTCTGCACCCCACGGTCTGTCCTTCAGCAGGTGTGGGGCCTCACACGCGGCCCACAGCCTGCCCATCGGATTCGTCCAGACCTGACTGCTCGTGGGTCTGAAGGCTGAGACAGGCCCCTGAGGGTTTTACCTGATTTTCTGCTGCGTGTCTTTTGTGTGTTTCCTGTGTCTCCTGGTCGTTCACTTTCCTCCCTGCCACTCGCCCCTTCTGGTCCTTGTCACCGCGTTCCTCATGTTTGTGCTGATATTTTTTTCAGGTTGATCTGCTATTTGGTCACCTTACTAGTGTATCTTATTTGTTCTCTTCAATTTTCTAAGTAGTAAAAATATTTCACCTGAGGGTAGTAATGATGTTTCTTTCGCTCCAACATTGAGATCTAGCATGTTTTCCTTGTCCTCACATTGAAGAAAAGCACCATGAAAATACTGAATATGAACAGCAATAGCAACCAAGAACAGTTTTAACTGTAGTAGAAATACACTGAATTATTATTTTTTTGTGTGGTACCGGGGAGTGAACACAGAGGCGTTCTACCTCCGCGCTACGCCCCCGGCCCTATTTTTTTATACTTTATTTTGAAACCGGGTCTCACGAAGTTGCAGAGGGCCTCACTAAGTAGAGAGAGAGAGAGAGAGAGAGAGAGAGACAGGGAGAGAGAGAGAGAGAGAGAGAGACAGGGAGAGAGAGAGAGCGTGCGTGCGCGTGCATGCGTGAGCTGAGGCTGGCCGCGAACCTGGATCCTCCGGACTCCGCCTCCCAAAGTACTGGGATTACAAGCGTGTGCCACCACGCCCGGCTACATTGAATTATTTATTCCAGTATTCATTCATTCATTCATCAAATATTTCTTGCCATGTATTTTTATGCTGGGCACTTCATTTTTTTAATTGACACGTAATAATTGTACATTTTTATGGGGTACCGTGTGACAATTTGGTGCATATATCCAAGGCGTAATGATCAAATTTGGGTAATGAGCATTTCCCTCTCCTTAAACATTTAACATTTCTTTGTGTTGGGGAATTTCCAACTCTTCTAGTTCTTTATAAACATGCAATAGATTATTGTACATATGGCCATCCTGCCATGCTGTAGGACACTAGAGCTTACTCCTCCCATCTAAGTGTATTTGTTACCCATTACCCCACCTGGCTCCATCCAGGAGACAAAGCAGGGAGGCCCTGGTTCCCGCCTAAGGCAAGCTGCTTTAAAAAAAAAAAATGTTTCCACCAATGGCCAGGTTCAGGAGCTGCTGCCTCCTACCCCAAGCTTTCTGCAACCCCGCAGCATGGCGAGTTTTGTTTCTTTCTCTTTCATAACTCTGAATTTTTACCTTAATTCCTTCCTTCAATGGTGTTAAATTTCTGTTGTTGCCACGCACTCCCTAGATCTGAGTTGCAGTCAACTGTTTTCAATTATCTAAGCACTTTGGACGGCTGTTCCCCCTTTACCCCAGAGCCACGTCCCTCTGGAGTGGGAAGGAACATTCTTCTGTTCATTCATTCCTACGTGGTATAATTTCAGTTTTATTTCTTCATTTAACCTGGTAAGTTTGCTAACTGCCCAGGTGTTAGTTTTCTTGGCTGTACTTCTCTTGTGGTTGCCTTGGGCTCAGAAAACAATGACCTGCACAATTTCCTCTTTGAAATATGATTGATATTTTAATATTTTATTTAATTGATTGGGGGGGCTCTGTGCCTAGTTAGCATGATGTCAGCATTCCTGGGCTCTTAGATGGGCCGGAGTACCACAGTGAGGTTCCAGCAACTCCTGACAACCCAGGTGGGGAGGTGCAGGTGTGGGCAGAGCTTCCGACCACTAGGGAGGGGAGCCCCAGGAGGCAGCCAGTCCTGGAGGGACAGGGAGGAAGCCATTAATGGAACAAGGAGAAGGCTGCTCAGGAACCAAAGTCCTGCATAATAACTGCAGTCCACCAGGAAAGGACGGGCTGGTGGCAGAGGTGGGCTGGGGAAGTGGGGTGTAGGCCTGGGGATGGACTGGGTGGGGCCTGCACACCCCAGGCACCTCCATAGCCCCACCTCCCTGCTCCACTGTCTCTGTCTTCAGGAGACTGTGAAGCTGCCCCGGCAGGATGGGGCCCCTCTGAGCAGCACACTCAAGTCCTGCTCCAGGGCCTTTGCTAGTCCCCGTTTTCACCCCAGGTGCAGAACAACAGCACCCCTGGAGGCAGGCAATGTTCCCCTAACAAGCACCCCATATGTAATACACAGAGGGACAGCCCTTCCTGTCCCCAGACCCTTAGTCCCAGACACAGAGGAAACTGGGGCATGCAGGGGCTTTGGGGAGGGACAGAGGGGAAAACCTGAGGGCCAGGAGAGGGGGCAGAGGGTGTGGCCTTTGACTGGCCTGTCCGAGTCAGCACTCCTCTGCCCTGGGTCACTGAGGGATCCTGCAGACACTGGTGGCCCACACCCGCAGCGGGCTCTGGCCAGCCCACACCACCCGACTGCCAGCTGCTTCCAGCCAGACACTGAGTCAGCAGCGGGCTGTCCAGCGCACGGGAGCAGAGCCCAGCAGAGCGGCCGTGCTGTGCAGGCCCGAGGTCTCCCGAGCCAGAAGCCAGGGACCCATTCACTTGGGGCCCCGCCAACCCCCCCGGGGCTGCAAAACTGTATTTGTCAGCATTTTTACAGCGGTAATCTAAAGACCTGACCAAGGAAAACTGTGAGCAAATAAATCTTCCTTCCTCTAAGTTCCGTGGGTTCAGCCATGGATCTCAGGCGCCTGGATCTCAGGCATGGCGGTGGGAAGCCGAGGGAGAGAGAGCACATGGGCTGTGCTCCTCACATCATGGAGGCTGGAAGCTAGAGAGTGATCAGGGGGAGGAGGAGGCTGCACCCCCAGGGACCCACCTTCTCCAACACACCCTACCGGCCTAGGCCACCACTCAGATAAATTCATTACAATGGATTTATCCACTGCTGGGATTACAACCCTCATGACTCAATGACATCAACTCCAAACACCGATTTATGAGCTCTTTAGGGACCATTCTCTATCTAACCCAACAGAAGCCCACTCGGGGCTCTGGTTTTCTGTGTCTGGGGCCCAACAACGCCTCTCTCCTGCAGGTCACTTCCCTCCTTCATAAAATGAAATGTTTGATTCCCATTGGTCCTGCCCCCTGGGTGACAGCAGGGGACTGCGGAGGGGTAGGTGGGGGCTTGCTGGCGGCAGCAGGCAAGGGCTGGGGTGGGTGCAGGAAGAGGGATTCCTGAGGGTCCTGGGCAGCTGGCACCTCCGGAGCCGGGTCTCCCAACTTCACACAAGACTCCTTCCCAACTGCTCCTGGCTGGGAGGGTCTCACAGGTTCTTTTCCACACGTGCATGTATGTGCACGCACACACACTCTTCCTCCTAAGGAACATCCAAAAACCAATGTGGTATCAAGCAGCACTGCAAGGCCAACTCCGGGGCGAGGCCCTGGTCTCCCCCTGCAGGGCACAGGTTTCACAGTGGAGCTCCAGGTCTTGGAGGTCAGCCCTGCGAGAGGGTACCTGCACCCGCGAGGAGGGCAGACCTAGGTGAGCAGCACTGCACCCGGCAGCCACTGTGCACTGGACACGTTACATGCCTGGCTCATGGGTACTCCCACTCCACAAGAGAGAAGCAGGGCTTAGCGGGATTAAAGACCACCCAGGCTCACAAGTTCCTGAGAGCCAGAGCCAGGATTCCACACAGAGGGTCTGGTTCTCAGACAATTTATACATCACCGCGGTCTCATTTATTCACTCTTCCCCCAAACCCCACGCAGGGTCCTGTCCTCAGTTTACACATCAGGACCTGAGACCCTCAGAGGCACAGTGCACAGAGCAGAACAGGCATGTGGGGGGTGAGGGGACAGGGTGAGGACAGGAGGGCAGGAAGGGGCGGCTGGGAGGAGGCCCTCCAGGGCTTTGGCGAAGGGAGTCTGGGGTTTTAGGGAAACAGTGGTTATAGGTGGGCAGGGCCCACGGGGGGGGGGTGCAGTGGGGCAGGGCCAGAGGAGAGTCGTGAAGACCAGGTGGGCAAGGTAGCCTAGGACCTGGGGAGCTCTGTGGGCAGGCTGGGCCAGGAAAGTGTCCCACGGATCACTTTCAGAAGCCTTCTAAACAAATTTGGAATGAAAACAGTCCTGCTGAATCCTGCCTGGACACCAATGCACTGCCCTGGGGGCAGTTCCCTCCCCTCATTTTCCCATGCTGGCCTCAGTTTCCCCATCTGTACCATGCAGCTTTGGATCCCTAAGGGCCTTCCAGCGCTGAATCTGTGTGGCTGGTCCCCAAGGGCACCACGATGCAGCGAGAGCCCTCAGAGGGCGTGGCTTGGCGGCACTTCAGGATCAGGTGCTGGTTGGGACCCCCGGGCTGGATCCCAAGGCCGTCCTCTGGCAGCCCCACGCTCCAGGCAGCCCCTTGGCCTTCCCGATGAGCTAGCGGCCTGCTCCAAGTGCAGGCTGGGCCCTGTTGCTATGGCAACTGTGCTCCTAGGAGGCCAGGGGGCAGGGGACCTAGCTACTGGGAAAGGAGGTTGCCCGGGTAACCAGGGGCCTTCTGTGGGGCGGGTCCTCCGGGGGCGTGGTCGCGGGGGCGGGGCCTGGGCAGTGGTGCCTGCTGGTCCCTGGAGCATCCATTCCGGGGTTAACCCTGTCACCTGGAACCCAGATCCTCTGCCAGGGACTTCACAGTCCACCTCTTTCTCACTCCGTCTCTCTTTTTGTCCGGGTGTCTCCAGATTTGAGCTCATATCTCCCATTTAAAGCCTTGTTGATTCTTTATCTGAGCTTTTCTGACTACTGGCCATTCTGAAAAATTCTAAGCCCCTCTTTCTTCAAACTCCTGGAATTTCAGCAGCGTTTCTTTCTTAAGCTCAGGACTTCCTCCTCCTCCTCTGCTGAGACTTGGCCTGGACTGCAGCTCCCGCTGGGCGGGAACACTATCCACAGACCCAGCCTACCCAGAAGGCTCCAGCAGGTCCCAGCACCGGGGTGACCCTGTGTGGGGGGGTCATTTTCCTGACCTCCACCTTGGTGTCCACAGAGCTGTCCCAAGTGGGTGCAAGCCCCTTCACCTGGCTCCTGGTCCCCTCCGGATCTGCCCAGCTGCTGTCTGGACGTTACAGCCCCATCCTCCCTTCCCCAGTGCTCAGCCTGGCTGTGGGGCCACCATAGCTGAGTCCCCTGTGGAGAGTGGTACCTCGGGGCTTTTCCTTGGTCTGTGCAAGCTTGGTTTCCACACTTTGAATTTTGTGGTCTGCTTTTCAATCATTTATTTTTTTTTATCAGTTTGAACCATTTGAAATGACCATTTTCATAGGTCAGCCATGGTTGGCCATTAGTGATTTCATACGATTTAACCTTCTTTCTACATTGCTTGGTTTTACTAGGTGTCTACAGCTCTGATAGGATTTTTAAAACTTGTTCTTGTTTTTAATTACATTTTTTCAGCAGCTTGACTTCAGAATGCTACAAAAAGAATGCAAAACAAAACTGGGGTGTATTCTATACCCTATTGCCCCTGTCGGCATAAAAAAGTTGTGCCCGAATAAGATAAGAAAATTCAAACTATATATGCACAGGAAGACTGCATGTTAAAAAAGAAAAACAATGAATGCCCCTGGGTACTCCCAATAGTAGCCCAGCCATGCCAACTGCTACCCATTAATTATGATTCCTTTCAGGAAAAAGGGGGTGGGATTATACTATGTGCAATCTCCTGTGTCCCTCTTAAATAATTGAGCAAAACATCCTGGTAATCTTTCTGCATTAGCACTTACTGGTGAGACTCATTCTTTTTAGCAGCTTTGAAGAAATCACTCCAATACATAACCCATTTCATTTAACACCTTGATTCCCTCTAGTTTTTGCATCAATGTTGTGATAAATATTCTTGCCTATTCATTTCAGCAAATTTTTGTGCACATGTAGCACAGACAAATTTCTAGCCATGGGATTACTAAATCAAGGGTAAGAGCACTTTCGATGCAAATGCATGTGGACAAATTGCCCTCCAGAAAAATTGCACTATTGCCCCAGACACCACCGTGGCACAGAGAGGCTGATTTTCCCATGGTGGCTCTGCTGGGCATGACCAGATATATTAATTTTGGACAGTTTGAGGAAAAAGATCTCACTGTTTTGGTCTGCATTTCTTTACCTGAGATGTTCTTTTTGTCTGCTATTGACTGATTTTCTTTCTGCTCACTCATCTGTGGTTACTCATTTTCTTTTTTTCTTTTTTGGATAATGGGGACTGAATCCAGGGGCCTTCTACCTTTGAGCTGCACCCCAGCCCTCTTTTTTTTTATTGTGAAACAGGGTCTTGCTAAGTTGCTGAGTGTCTCGCTAAGTTGCTGAGGCTGGCCTCAAACCTGCGCTCCTCCTGTCTTAGCTTCCCAAGTACTGGGATTACAGGTGTGCACCACCACGCTCAGCCCTACTCATTTTTTTGTTGTTGGTGGTTTGCCCAAGTTCTCTTACTTTAGGAAATGCCCTTCACCGTCATGTGTGCTGAGGTAGTATCCCGGTGCGGGGTTGGTCTTTGGATTTTGCTCATGGCATTGGCCATGCGCATGTGTGGTTTCTGAGCAGCGCACCTGTGTGATTTAGAGCCCTCAGGTCACACACCGAGCCCTGCTTTTTCCATTCCAGGTATCACTCGTGTCCCTTGAGTTTCATTCTAGTTTCTTAAAGTTTCATTTTTCACAAGTCCATGTTTATTTCATCAGGAATTTATCTCAATGTCATGTGTCGGGGGAATCTAGCTCCCTATGTTTCCATGGTGTCTGACACCAGTTATTAAGTGACTTATTTGAAATGAGACATTTATCATACAATTTTGATCTATTTCCTCTACATTAGTGGCATCTTTTTATTTTTATTAAAATTTTTGTGTGAAAACTATGGGATATGTACACAATGGAATTTTACGCAGCCACAAAGAAGAACAAAATCACATCATTTGCATGGAAATGGAGAGAACTAGAGAACATCATGCTAAGTGACATTAGTAAGTCACTAAGAGTAAAAATTCGGATGTTCCCCCTAATCTGTGGGAGCTAGATAGAATGGGACGTAGAAGGGACTTAGAAGGGAAGAAGAAGAAATCTTTAGATGGACAAAGAAGGTGACCTAACTGAGGGAGTTGGGAGGGGAGTGGAGGGAAACACACTATAGCACATGATGTACATACACAAACCTATAAGACTCAGTCACTATCCGGAGCATGAAGGGGAGGGAAGGGGGAGGGAATAGGGTGGGATTGGAGGGAGGGCTAAATGTGCAATGTGTGCATGTATGATGTTCATACCCTGACATATATCAAAATGTATAATTGCAATACACCAATAAATGAACATAAAAAAAATTTGTGATACTGGGTATTGAACCCAGGGGTGTTTTACCTCCAAGCTATACCCCAGCCTTATTATTATTATTATTATTATTATTATTATTATTATTTTGAAACAGGGTCTCGCTAGGTTGCCGAGAGTCTCGCTACTTGCTAAGGCTGTCCTCAAACCTGAGATCCTCCTGTCTCAGCCTCCCAAGTACTGGGATGACAGGCATGTGCTTAGTGGCATCTTTTTAATTATTAGAATTTCTTAATACAGTTTGGTATCTGATGGGCAGCTTCGCCTCATTCCTCTTTCCAACAAGTTTCTGATTAGTCTTTAGTGTTTGTTTTTCCCTGTGAACCTCTGTTGCTACTTTACTTGACAGTACATTGACTGTGTAGTTTTAATTTAGGGAGAACTTGCTCTTTTACAATATTTCCAGGGCTGAAGATGTAGCTCAGTGGTAGCACCCTTGCCTAGTATGTGTAAGACCCTGGGTTCAGTCCCCAGCACCGAAAAAAAAAAAAAAGAAAAAAAGAAGCGACATTTCCTCTCGCTTTCCGAGGCACGCTATGCTTTTCATTGATTAACCTCTTTTCAAAATTCTCTGTGTAATGTCTATATAAATAACACACCTGGCCGTTTCTCGTTATTTCTGAGCACTTCACCCTTCTGGCTGCGGCTGTGGCGTGCCTCCTCTGCTATCGATCCTGACTGGTTCTTGTGGCGCAGAAGCAGGCTGGAAAAGAATTTCCAAGACAAAGAGCGGTGCTGCAGACAGGTCTATTTAGGAAAGTGAGACATGCACATTCAAGGGAGAACGCGGGCCATCTCCAGAGCGAGAGACGCATTTGGGGGCGCGTGGCTCCTCTTTTATAGGAGACTTATGGGGGGGTAGGTAGGAGGACGTGTGTGAGGGTGACATCAGCCCGGTAGTTACAGGTGATTCAGGGTGTCTTGGTCATCTCCCAGGTCCTGATGGGCCTTCGAGGACATGTTGGACTCTGTTATTTTGATTGTAATGCAGCTCAGCTTGCTGGGGGGGGGGTCGCAACATGGCAGGGGGCCTGCCTGGGGTCTGCTGTCAGAACACTCTGCTCTGGGGGCGCCCTGACACCTCTCCTTGGTCATCTCTTGAGGTCAAGCAAGGCACCACACTTATTGCTTGCTTGTGTGGAAACTGTTGGCTTCTTACTGACAGTTTTTCTTTTCTATTTTGGTACTGGAGATTGAAACCAGGGTGCTATACCTCTGAGCTACATCTACACTGCTATTTTATTTTGAAACAGGGTCTCCCTAAGTTGCTAAAGGTCTCAGTAAATTGCTGAGGCAGGCCTTGAACCTGCGATCCTCTGCCCAGCCAGGGGGCCTCTGTTAGCTGTTACCTAAGATGGTCCCAACCTCAGGAAGCCATCATGGGGAGGATCAGGAAGCCCCAGTTCCTCCTGGGGATGAAAGTTCTGGAAATAACTAAGAACTGCCCAGAGAATCACCATGCCTCCTCTGGTAGAGTGGGGTCCAAGGTAGTGACCGCAAACAGGGCCTGGCCTTCTGCGGCAGCATGGCAGCTGTCCCACGCCAACGGGAGCTCCCAGGCAGGGGAAGTCCACACCCAACACGCAAGGGACACAGCCAGCTGAGAAAAGTGTGCTTCCCGGGGTGCGTGTGTCCTCCGCATCCTCCAAGAAGCAGAGGTGATGGGGTTTGCCTGTGAGCAAGAAGGGGAGGCCACAGCCACAGGCGCTGGATCCTGCTGTAACACTGAGCCCATGGAGGAGGCAGGGATGCAGGGAGGCTAGTGGGGAGAGCAGCAGACCGCAGTCCCCAGCAGGAGGCCTTGACCAGTATGCTACAGGGTCCTGGAAGAGCTGCCCAGTGGAGGACGCTGCATGTGCAGGCAGGGTTGGCACTAGTGCCAATTGACTGGGAGCCACCAGGGAAGAGGTGGCTCTCAGCTGGGGCTGGGGGTAAGAGGCCGCTGCAACCTGTAACACCGAATGTCAGCACTGGGAAAGGCAGGCCAAGAGTTGAAAATAAGTCCAGCAAAGAAAGAGAAGACACTGACAAAATGGAGCAAGAACAAGACATCGTTAAAACAGCACTCAGGGGTGTGTTCTGTGTGAAGGACTGTCGAGGAGAGGAGGCTGGGAGAGGCTGCAGGGTGGGTCCGTGAGCAGGGAGGGGGCAGAAGGGGGCTTGCCATGTTCTGACGACTTTTAACACATGTGTGTGCAGGAAGGAAGAAAGGAAGGCAGCAACCCCCGGCCTGGGCTCAGTTCCGAACCCTCTGTTTGGTTCCCAATTTCACCCCTATCTTTCTAGAAGTTGTTCTGGGCTCACAGGGGAGGGAGGCCTTGATTCTCAGGTTAACACACTTACAGAGTGCATTGGCAATGTGGCCCTCAAGTGGTCACACAGCTGAAAGGGGGTTTCTCCAGGCATCCCAAGAGAAAGGAAGTCAGAGTGCTCGCATGCAGGACTTACTCAGAAGGGTGCTGGGCTAAGGCATCTTACTTGGGGAGTGTACTGAGTCCCATCCCACCCAGGCAGAAAGCAAAGTTTGAAGGTATAAAGGAGGCTTGGGAGGCTGAGACAGGAGGATCACAGGTTCAAAGTTAGCCTCAGCAACTTAGTGAGGCTCTCAGCAACTTAGCAAGACTGTTTCCAAATAAAAAATCAAATAGGGCTGGGGGTGTAGCCCAGAGGTAGAAGGCCCCTGGGTTCCACCCCCCAGTATCACAAGAAAAAAAAAAAAGAAGAAGAAAAAAAGAAGGTATAAAGGAGAAGGACTAGGAGTTAGGAGTTGGGACCAGTGTACAAAGCCTACAGCTCCAAGAGAGGAACGGTGTGATGGTAGAGAAAAGAAAACATTTGGAAAAACAAGATGATTTTTTCCTGAATTGATGAAAAATAGACAGTTTCAGACTGAAAGAGTGTACAGACTGTCAAACAGAAGACATAAAACAAAAACAATAACATGCCCTTACAAAAATTCTAGAAGCATCCTGAGAGAAAGGACAGGCCCCAGTGGACGCTGGACTTCACAGCATATGAAGGAGAGCACAAAGGGCTATTTTTAAAGTACTCCAGGAAGCACACTTTGTAGCTGAAATTTTACATCCAGTCAAATTGAAAGTATAATGAAAATATTCTCAGGGGTACAAGGCTTTAGAACGTTTTTCCAGTCCAGATCCGCGTAGAAACACTTTGTATTTCATAAGTAATATGAAAGTAGGAGAAGAATCAAGAAAAAATAAGCCGGGCACAGTGGCACGTGCCTGTAATCCTAGTACTCAGGAGGCTGAGAGAGGAGGATCACAGGTTCGCAGCCGGCCTCAGCAACTTAACGAGACCCCAAAATAAAAAATAAAATAGGGGTGAGGGTAGAATGCCCTTGGGTTCAATCCTTAGTACCACACACACACACACACACACACACATACACAAAGGTAAAGAAAAGCAATATGAAAAATAAGGGTAATTAGGTAATTAGGTATCTTAGGCTGTGCGTTGTCTTAAAAGCAAGGACCAGCCAGCCGGGCATGGTGGCGCACGCTTGTAATCCCAGTGCTTGGGAGGCAGAGACCGGAGGACCTGGGTTCGTGGCCAGCTTCAGCTACTTAGTAAGGCCATCAGCAACTTAGTGAGACCCTGTTTCAAAATAAAGAATAAAAAATAGAGCTGGGGGTGTAGCCTGGAGGTAGAATGCCCTGGGTTCAATCCCCAGTACTGCCAAACAAACAAACAAACAAACAAGGACTGAAGGGAAGAAGCAAGTCTTTCCGCAAGGACTCAGAACTGTAACTCCCGGCAGTATCCACAGTGCCTGGGGGAGGGGATGGGTGACCCAGCAGAAGCACTTTGCTCCAGTGCACAGGAGAACCCAGCCATGTTGGGACGTGGGGTGCCACCTTTGGTTGGTGACTGTCCCCCAGATCCATGTGTTATGGCTTGGGCCCCAGGCTGTGGCTGTTGGGAGGCGCTGTGGACCTCCAGGAGGAGGGGCCTCGGGGGAGGTCCTTGGGTCACTGGGAGTGAGCCCTGGAAGGGAACTGTGGGTCCCCAGGTGCTCAGTCCTTCCCTTTGCTTCCTGGCCTGTCAGGTAATCATTTTACTCTGACACATGCCCCTGCCATGAAGTGCTGCCCTCAACAGAGGCCCAAAGCATGGGGCTGCGTGGTCTTAGACTGCAACCTTCAGAACCATGAGACAAAATAACCCTTTCTCTCTATAAGTTAAATGCTTCAGGTATTTCATTATAGTAACATAAAGCTGACTAAGATAGTGGGTAAATAAAAAAGAGAGTTTTAAATTCAGGGCAATTGCTATAAGAATAAAAATAAGTATAAATCAGCAAAAGAAAATTCAGCATGTGCAATGAGAAATAAGAACAATGATATTGAGTAAATGGTAGTTTTTAATAAGGTGCAAAACTAGGTCTTGATACATAGCAAGTACAATAAATATAAGTGGATTAAATTCCAGTTAAAGGCAGAAACAAAGTAGACTTAAAAATTCCAACAACTGGTGACCTAAAAGAGATACACTTAAAAAATATACAAAAAAGATTAATATAAAAAAGTTAGCAACAGACATACTAGGCAACCATGACCTACAGGAAACTGGGTGAACATCTTAATATGTGATGTTCAATTTAAAGCAAGGGGTTTAATAAAAAAACAAACAAAGAAGGACACACATACATAGTGATGAAAGAAGGCACAGAATGACATTTTACCGCCATCAGCATCATCGGGGTGTCTAAGAAGATGGCCTTCGTGCACATCAGGAAACATTCACCAGGCCCGAAGGAGCAGATATTTCAACAATTGTAACTGGAGATATTGGAGGTTTTTGGTTTGTTTGTTTGTTTGTTTTGGGTTTTTGTTTGTCTGCAGTGACAAGGATAATGCACATGCTAGGCAAGCACTCTACCACTGAACTACATCTCTAGCCTGTAACTGGAGGCTCTAATTAAAAAAAAAAAACAACTTGATAGCTCAAGCCGACAACAATGAGCAAAAATCTCCAAATTCTGATCCATACAATCAATAATTTTCAACTAGTAAATATATAGAGAATTCTGTACTCACTGTACACTCACCTAACCCTAACCCTTTTCAAGCACATAGAACGCATTTATAGAAATGGACCACATGTTAGGACCTACAGAAGCCTCAGTGAATCCCAGAGGTGTGGTACCTCGCAGATCGGGCTGCTATCCTGTGTATGCTCTTAAAATTCCCGTGTGTGTGTGTGTGTGTGTGTGTGTGTGTGTGTGTGTGGTGGGTGGTACTGGTGATTGAACCCAGGGCCATTCTACCATTGAGCTACACCCCCAGCCCTTTTTAATTTTTTATTTGGAAACAGGGTCTTGCTAAGTTAGGGTGCACTGGCCTCCAACCTGTGATCCTCCTGTCTTAGCCTCCCAAGTACTGGGATTATAGGTGTGCACTACTATGCCCAGGTTGCCCCCATTCTTTAGAGACCCCCTAAATACACCCTGCTCCATGGTACCCCCCTCCAACTTCCCCTCACACTTTCAGCCAAAGCACTACCAGGTCCCGGTAGGACAGAGGGGCGGCCTCTTGCTGCCTTTGCACCCACCCTGGGTGCTCTGGCTGGCTGCAGCCTTCCACCTGAGGCCCTCTCCTCCAGGGCCTGTACCCTCCCTTCTCCCCCGCAGCAGAAAGGCCACATGCCACCCAGCTCTCCAAAAAACCCTGGGACTTTTTTTTTAACCTCCTGCCACACCTTTGTCAATAGTCAATTTATAAAGCACTCCCCAAATAACACGATTGAAATGTACCATCTGCTTCCTGCCAGGATCTTGACCGAAGACACTTTGTTCTCTGACACTAATGCAATTAAATTAGAAACTGGTAACAAATGGTTAAAATAAAACAAACACTACCAGAAAGAAAACAATATTATTAAATAACCCAGAGGTTTAAAAGGGGGTCATCCATGACCCTAAGAAATATTTAGATCAGCTGGGTGTGGTGGCGCACGCTTGTAATCCCAGTACTTTGGGAGGTGGAGACCGGAGGATCTGGGTTCACGGCCAGCCTCAGCTCTCTCTCTCTCCCTGTCTGTCTGTCTGTCTGTCTCTCTCTCTCTCTACTTAGTGAGGTCCTCCACAACTTCGTGAGACCTGGTTTCAAAATAAAGTATAAAAAATAGGGCCGGGGGTGTAGCATGGAGGTAGAATGCCCCTGGGTTCAATCCCCGGTACCGCAAAAAAAAAAAAAGAAATATTTAGAGAAATAATGAAACATTATAGGACCAAGTTTGTGAGAGCCGCTAAGGCAGAGCTGTAGAAGGAATTTTGTAGCTTTAAACAGATCAATCAGAAAATTGGAAGGTTTAAAAATGAGCTAAGCATATGCCTGAAGATAGAGCCACAGATCAAATCCAAAGAAGCTTGAAGAGCGGGCATTCCCGCCAAGGACAGAAGTGAGGGAAGTAAAGACAAGGAGACTAACAAAACTAAAAGCTGGACCTCTAAAATATCTTAAAATATACTAAAAAGAGAAAAATGCAAATAAAATACAGGAAAAAGAGATAAGCACAGAAACAGTAGACATAGGCATAAATATGCTAGTAATTAAAAATAAAATGAAACGGATTCATTCCTAGAAAAATGTCAGGTTAATTTCTAGAAAAATATCAATGGCCTCAAGAAGCAGAGAATTTGACCAAATTATCAAATGTGATGAAAATGGAGGTAATAAAGTGCCCCCCTTTCTGCAAATCGAGGTGAAGTACCACCTCCCTCCCTAGCTCCTGTGGAGTAAGTGTTCCTCGGAACAAAGCCCTTGCGCAGCGCCTGCGATGCTGGCAGGGGCTCTGGAGAGGAAGCCTGGCGCCCCTGACTCAAGGTGGCATGACGTCACCACACCCGCCGCCGCAGTGCGGGGGACTCCCTCTGGGCGAGCTGACCAGAGGCCTTGCCAAAGCTGCCGGGCCCTGGGTGGGGGGATGAGGTGGCAGCACACACAGAAATGCCCTTCAGTCCCCGGGGACCGGAAAGCAGTGGGGGTTCCACCAAAGCCAGTGTGGACCCAGAGTAGCGATGACATGGCGGGGGGGGGGGTGTCCAGGTTCATTGATCTGGGAGATAGGGTGTGGGTGGGGAGGGGTCTCCCCCCGAGGCTCGACAGGAGGGGGTCCACGCCGGCGGCTGCGTCATCCTGGCATGGAGGGCGCCTGCGATGCTCCGGCCCAGAGCCCAGCTGTGATTTTAAGACCCACCTGTTACGCCCTGGAGTCCGTATTCCCACCCCGCTCCCCGCCATCCCTTCCCTGCCGGAAGAAGACCCCCCCCCTTTGTCCGCCCCTCCCAGAATGGTCTGTATCCTTGGTCCCTCCGGCGGGGCAGGTGGATGTTTTACGATTCCAGTTGCAAGGGGTCAGGCTGGGGGAGGCAAGCGCAGGGGGCGAGGGGCCTGGCGGTGGGCCCACCGGGTCCCTCTCACCCGCGAGGTGGGGCGGGGCGCAAGGGCTGTCCCGGGCAGGGGGACGCGGCACCTCTCGTTGGTGATGTCCCAGCCTGGCCCCAGCCCCCTCCGGTCCCAGCCCCATCCCCGCTGCGGCCGCGACGCCTGTCCCTCTCCCCGCGCGACAAACCAGCTGGCGGCTGGGGCTCGGACGCCGCGCGCAGCCAACCAGCGCGGCGGGAGGGGCGCGGGGCGGGCCGGGCCGGGGGCGCGCAGCCCGTCACGAGGCGCCGCCGTCACCGCGCAGAGCACAGCTCGCAGCAGCAGCAGCAAGAGCAGCTCCGGGATCCGGGAGCAGCACTGGTGCCCGTGCCCATGCGGGGCTGCCGCCAGTGACGCTGGAGAGGTAAGGCCGTGGCCATCGGCCTCTCGCCGCCGCGCCCCGCACCCCGCGTCGCGCACCTGCACCGACTGCGCCCCGGGGCGGGGATCGCCAGCCCGGCGCCCGCCCGCGAGTCCTTGTTTCCGCCGAAGCGCGGGCACCGCGCGGTCCCTTCCCTTCCCTTCCCTTCCCCCGATCCTCCTCCGTTCCCGCGGAGAACAATGGGGCGAATTCAGGGGTATCCGCTCTTTATGCGCAGCCCCGCAGGGCCCTGCAGAAAGGTCTTTCCCTGCGGCGGGGCCCTCGGCCCGAGTGGGCGGGGGTCGCCAGGGGCGGGATCTCGAGGCGCCCTCGGTCCCCCTCTAGACCCCTCCCCAAGGGAGGAGCCGCCCAGGGGCTCGCGGTCCCGGTGCACCGGGCCGGTGGGGGAGGGGAGGATGCGGAGAAGGGACGAGGACGCGGATGCGGGCACTGGGGAGGGGGCGCGGCTGCACCGTCCTGGTCGAAGGGGCCCGGGCGCAGGGCCGCCGGCACCGGCAGCTGCTCTGGTCCTTGGATGGGGGAGGGCGGATGCTGGAGCCAAGAGCAAAACACGCGGGCGGGCGGGGCGGGCGGGGACTGCGGCGCCAAGGCCAGGGCAGCCGCTTCTTGCGCACCGCCGGGGCTGTCCATCACCTTCCCCAAGCCATGCCCCCTTCCGAGAAGACCCCAGCTCCCTTCCAGAAAGACCCACCACCTGGGAAGGGCGGCTAGCGGACGCGGCCTGAGTCTACGCAGCCAGCGCCCCAGTAACAGGTGTGGCCCGGCGGCCGGCGGGAGGGGGCTGCGGGCTGGCGGCGCTCCCCAGGCGCCGGGCTCGGGTGACAGGAGGAACGCGGGCAGCCAAGACCCTTGCACTCGCCCTTTACGCCCCCTTCACCCCATCTCCCCCCCAAAACCAGGGGCACCGCCCTCCCGCTCCCGAAAGGGCCGGGATAGCGGCAGCATCCGCGCTGGGAGGGGTCTGCGGGGCGGGGCGCGGGGTTCTGGGCGGTGGGGGGACTGCGGGCCGCAGGGGCGGGAGGGGGAAGGGGAGGAAGGAATGCCAAGTCATGGGGCCTGCTGGGCGCGAGCGAGCGCGACGTCGCCCCTGCGCGGACCCGATGCGCGCCCACGTCCCCAGGAATGGGAGTTTTCCCCAGAGGTCCGCGGACCCCTCCCCAAGCGTCCGCCCCTTTCGAGGGGTGCCCGCATTGCTGGGATTAAAGGCCTGCCAGGGCAAGCGGATTGGATCTTGCGGCTGTTTCGCAGAGGAGGAGGTGCTGAGGGGCCCCTGGTGCGCAGGGCTGGTCCCTAACCCTGGGGACAGGGCGCAGGCTCCTGCAGAAGACAAAGTCACATCAGGGCTGGCAGAGGACATCTGCCAAGGCAGCATGCCCAGCCCCTCGTGGTCTGCGAAGGCAGCCAGCCGGGTTCTAGGGGAAGCTCTGGGGTCCAGGGGAGTTGGGGCTGCACCTGCGGCGGCCATTTTGCAGGTGTGGTTGGCCGCTTGCCTAGCTGGGCTGTGGGGCGCAGTGTGGGCAGGGCAGGGCTGGGTCTGCTCTTGCTTTGTACAAGCACCATCTTTAGGGGTTCCTTGCTTTTGGTGGTCGAGGTCAAGATCTGGGCTTGTCTGGACCCAGGGATGCGGAAAGGCCAGTCTCCTCCTGGTGTGAAGGCTGGAGAGGGTGCTGGGCTGAAGGCAGC
Organism: Glis glis; assembly: GCA_004027185.1. Classification (NCBI taxonomy): domain Eukaryota; kingdom Metazoa; phylum Chordata; class Mammalia; order Rodentia; family Gliridae; genus Glis; species Glis glis. The sequence goes on from PVJS01000949.1 coordinate 88,220, forward strand.
CACCGCAGGCACCTCCTTTAGGACTGTGGGTGGATCTGAAGGGCAGGCTGTCCTCCTGGGTGGGGCCAAGGGGCCAGGGGCTGGCATCAGAGCCGCCTGTGGTGAGATGCCTGCTATAAGCCACCCACCACCACTGGGTACTGCCCCTACTGGGAGCTGCCCCTCAGAGGCAGTGTCCCTCGGACAGCCCTGCCTGGGCCTCCAAGCTGGGCCAGCCCCCATGGATGGAGAATGAAGCTCTGCACAGAGCCGGAACTGGTGGTAGCTGAGCTGGACTCAAGCGCTGGCCCTTGGCAGAGGGGTCCTGGTGGCCCAACCTGTGCCTCGCCTGTGTCCCCCCGCCCCCTGCGCCTCTGCTGACCCACAATGACCATGTCTTTTGGGAGTGGAAAGGATAGTGCTCCTGTGAGCTGGGCGGAGAGCCCGGGAAGGGAAGAGATGGCTGTGGGTGCGCAGAGGTGGGGGCTCAAGGCCCTGGAGTGGGTGGGGTCTCCCCAGGCTGCTCAGCCCACGAGGCCAGCCACTGCCACGTCCCTGGAGCCCAGCACCACTAGATTGGGGTCTGCGGAAGGGCTGCCAGCATCGAGAACTGCACCCTGGCTTTTAGGACTGACCTCAGGCCTGAGAGGGTGGGAGGGGCCCCAGTGGCCACGAGGCAGGCCTGGGCCACCAGGCTCCAGTGCCAGCAGGACGAGCACACTGCACACAGAGTGTTCTCAGGCTTAAAGGACAGAGCTCGCCACCTCCCGTGCTGGTGGCCAGAGGGGGCTCCGCGTGTCACCTCACAGCACCCACCATCCCGTCTGACCAGGAGCATCTCAGGGGCGGACCACATCTTGCCCAAGCCTGTCCACAGGTGGCCCTGGCACCTCCTCTCTCAGGGCACCCTCTGCCCGCTACCTGTCCCTGAGAGAGGAGGGTTTATGTTCCCAGGGCCTGGCATCTGGGCCCCTGCTGCTTAACTCCTGAGCTCAACCAGGATCCTGGCCCAAGGTCCAGCTGAAGCTGGTTCTCCCAGTGCCCTTGTGCCCAGGTAACTGCTGGAAGGGCTGGCCTAGCAGGGCCTGCCACACTGCAGATGGGGACACCGCAGAGGGGAGGCACAGAGTCCTCAGCTGAGGCTGAGCCTCTGGATCCCTGGGACTCCTCCTGACCCCCCCTGAGGTGCAGGCCTAGCTCTGCAGGGAGATACAGGCTGGGGCTGGGAATCCAGGTAGGAGGGGCTGCCCCACACCAAAGCCTCCTGATGCGGATTTAGTCTCCTAATCCCAGACTCTGCAGCCTGGCAAGGCTGGGCATGGCTTGGGAGTCAGATGGCCTTGGGGGCCCCCATGTGCCACCCCCTGCTCAGATTTCAGGACTCCAGGGGCCCAGGGAGGGCAAGCCTGGGTACCACATGCCCAGGCCTCCTGCTTTTCCCCTCACCCCTTCCCCACAGTGCCCTTGGGGACAGAAGCAGCACCTGCCACACACACACACACACACACACACATTTGCACACATGTATTTGCACATGTGCACACCCCTTGCACACATCTGTCACTCACACTTGCTTCTCTGCGCACAGCACTTGCCCCACCTGCACACCTGCCTGCAGGGCCCCTCCTTGCAGGCCCTTAGCCTCCCAGCGCAGGTTGGGGCTGGGAGGAAGACCTATTGGGCCTATACTGACTGCATGGGGCCCTTTGGGTGCATCTATGCTCCAGGCCCCAAGAGGAAGGGGGGTGTCCCCATTTTTAAAAAAGCTTTTAAACAACACAACTTTACTTCTCCCAGTCCTGGAGGCTGAGAAGCCCAAGGTGGAGGTTTAGCGGACTTGGTACCTGGGGAGGGCCACTTCCTGATTCACAGACAGCCCTCATTGGCTTCCTATGTGGAGAGGGCGGCGACAGCCTGGGGGTCTTTTATAGGGGTGCTAATCCCATTCCAAGGGCTCAGACTTCATGACCTGATCAACCCCTAGGCTCCACGCCTGCCATCACATTGAATGGGGTGGGAATTTCAGCATATGGATTTGGGGTGAGGGTGTCCCCACTTTTCAGATGCAGGGACTGAGACTCCTGAGAAGCCATGGGACTTCTAGGAGAGGACCTGGGTTCTAACAAAGATGGCTGCTTTTTTTAGTCCACCTCCGTCCACCTCCTGGCCCACCATCTACCCTCCCCTGCTTCCCATCTCACCTGGGGGCCACACAGGCAGGACACAGTGGGTGCAGCTCCGCCCTGCCAGCGGGGCTGTCGGGGCCTCTGGGCAGGTGCTCCTTCCCTCTGGGTCTCATGGTGGGCTCCGAGATGCAACTCCAGGGATAGGGACACCCCTAATGGCTCCCGTGGGCCCTTTCCCCTTGAGCTGGCCTCTGGCCTGACCTTGCTGGTAGTGCCGTAGAGTGGTGTCCGGGCTCCTGCCCCATCTCTGCCCTGACAGTAGCCCTCAGGTGGGCCTCTGTTGCCTTCATGTGGAGGGGTGGGCTGGACTGGTGGGACCTAGCCTCTGAGGCTGCTATGGAGCGTCCGCTAGGCCTCACTGTCCACCTGCTTCTGGGGCCAGGGCCGCCCCAGGGCTGCAGGTCCCGGATGCTGGGCAGGGCTGCAGATCCAGGTTAAGCAGCAACTGAGCAGGCCAGGCCTGGGCGAGGAGAAGCCTGGATCCTATTCACCTGTGTGTTAGCTTGGTGCTGCGGCAGGACATTCTCGGTCGACTATCCTTTTCTTATATTGAATGTGTTTCTTTTTTTTTTTTTTTTGCAGTACTGGGGATTGAACCCAGGGGCATTCTACCTCTGAGCTACACCCCCAGCCTATTTTTTATATTCTTTATTTTGAAACAGGGTCTCACTAAGTTGCGGAGGGCCTCACTAAGTAGCTGAGGCTGGCCACGAACCCGGATCCTCCTGTCTCAGCCTCCCAAGTACTGGCATTACAAGCGTGCGCCACCACGCCCGGCTTGAATGTATTTCTTTAGTCCTCACCTTCCCCAGCTCTGCCGAGTGCCCTCCTTCCTGACTTCCCACTTCCGGGAGCCACTTCCCTCCTACCTCCTTCTGTCTCTGCTGGTTGGCTTGGGACCTGGGCTTCCTGGCCTCCCGGTCTCCCCGCCTCCCAGCCTCCCGGCTGCTGCTTGCCACATCCCCTGAATGGAGTCTCTCTTTCTTGGTCCCCACAGCTGCTTGTTTCATGGTTTCCTGTCTCGTTTTGCTGGAGCACATCCTTGTGTGGCTTTTTGAGAAGGATGCAGGAGTTTATGAGTGTGTGAGGGCGCCTTAGCACGGGTGTGGCGAGCAGCCCTTCTGTCCGGGAAATCATCTCAGAATTCAGGAGGCCCGTCTTCACCATCTTCAGCATCCGTTGCTTAAGAGTCTTCGCAGCAGTCTTCTTCGCTTCCCCTGGGGTTCTGCCCCGCGTGGGGTGGGGCTCAGTGTGCACTTCTGCTCTTACTGGTGCTCACTGGCCCTTTGAATGGAAGACAGATTTTCTTCTTGCATCTGTTCAGAATTTCTTCCCCTCTCATTTTTCCTGTGTTCTTCTGTGTTCCTGTCTTTTCTCTTGTATGTTCTCTTGCCTTGTCTATATTCTATTTTCTGGACAATCTTTAGGCTTCATTTTCTAGTTCTTTGTTGGGAATTCTGTCTTTCAGCTCTTAGATTTTTTTGTCTCCAACACTCCATCTTCCTGACTCCAACTGTTCCCATTTCATAGCATCCTGTTCCTGTTTGAGGCTGTGGCGCCTTCTTGAAGCACCTGGTTATGTTAGTGGAGGTTTTGTTTGTTTTCTTGCTTTGCTCCTGTATGGTGATTTCTCTCTTTCCCACAGGGCCTGTTCTCTGGCCTTTCTCTTTGGAGCGATTGCTCTTCTCGCGCATGTGGAGCCCTGTTGGTCCATGCCCTGTTCAGGAGGACCACCGGCGGAGGAGTGTTCGTGCTGTGGCTGATTACTCTTGGGGTAGGGGTTCGTTGCAGGCTTTGGCTCAGGGGAAGGCATGGGTGCTTCAGCTCTGGAATCAGAGTCCGGGTTCTAGCCTTACACTGAAGGTCTCTCTCTTGCTCAGGGTTTCTTCCATATCTGTGGAGAAAAAAAATCAGCTGCTGCTTGCCTGCGGGTCCGGGCCATGCTTCCCTCTGTGTGGTGGGCGGCGGGGATGGGGAGAGGGTTTCTGTCTCAGCCAGGCTCCTCATGCCTGCCTTCCTTTGGGTCCCCAAGCCCTTTGCTGTTGGGGTGATTCCAGGGTTCTCTGCCCTTTATTTCATGGGGTCTCAGGGTGACCGGTGGGCCTGGTGATCACCCAGCCAAGGGGCCGCTCCTTACTCTTCTGGGTGTCTGGGGTGTGGCCTGGCCTGTACCTGAATCTATGTGCATCTGTTGTGATATGAAGAAAAATCTGTTTTGGTGTTTTGTTTTGTTTTTTTTTATCAAACTCTGGCAAGAATCAGTGTTTCAGGAGGAGGTGCTGTGCTGTTGCTCTGTCCTTCCATGCATCGGGTGTGTGCGCGCACGAGTTAGGCCGCTAGTGGAACCTGGAGGCAGACAGGCCCCCAAGGTAAAGGCCCCCAGGATGCCAGGGATGCCCATGTGCAGTCTCTGCTGAGCACTGGCCTCCCCTGGCGGCAGGGAGGGAGGGCCTGCACCCTAGCTGGGCCTGCTTCCGCGCCTCACCCCCGCCCCCAAGAGCAGCAGCCTACAGACACCCAGTACCCCTGTAGGGTCTTCTGCATCATTACTGGTTTTCTGATGCTGTAACAAAATACCAGAGACCAGGTAATTCACAAAGAATAGAGGTTTCTTGGGCTTATAGTTCTGGAAAGTTTAAGAACAAACAGGGAGGTAGCCTCTGCTCGACTCTGGCGAGGGCCCTGTGCTACAGGGTGACATATGCTGGGCATCACATGGGGAGACAAGCAAGTGTGCTAGAAAGAGAGCACTCTTACACAAAGTCATTCCATGGTAATCCACAAATCCACGAATGGACAGACCATTACCCCACGGCCAAGTCACCTCCAGATACCCCATGTCTCACACACCATTAACCTATGGCCCTGGGACCACGTTTCCAACGCTTGGCATTTGGAGACACATCCTGGCCACGGCAGGATCCTTCACCATCACTCTAGCTGTGCCTGCAGCCCCCTCTTCTACGGGGATTTGGCTGTTCCTCGTTCTTCCTGCGCATACCCCCACCCCATGTTGACGCCGAACCTGAAAATCCTGAGAGTCTTCAGGAAGCCCAGATGAACTCCTCGGGGGCCGGCCCAGCGTGTCCCCAATGAGTGAGTGCCACAGTCCACATGGGCTCTGCTCATGTCCTGTTCTCCTCCCCAGGGACCTGGCTCCGGCACTGTCACACCCACGTGGATGGTCCCCATCACTCAGCCCTTCCTCCCTTCCCTCCTTCCTACCCTGTGACTCATCCTGGCTCTTGTCACCCTCAGACGCTGAGGCACCACCTCTGGGCCCCCGTGTGCACCCCTGCACCAGCTCGGGGATGCTCCAGTGGCCGCCCAGTCTCCCCTTGGCTCTGCTTCCTCCTTGCCCCTCCTGCCTTTCAGGGGTGCTCACCTTCCTCCCATGCCTGGGCGTGGGGTGTCTGACGAGGTGCTCCTAGCCCCACCTTCTCAAGGGTTCAGCTCCCTAGACTGTCTGCAGGCCGCCCTCTGCCGTGGCAGCGCCCACAGCCTCCGGTGCCCTTGGGGCCGCCCAGGACCCCCAGGCTATTGGGCTGCACGCATCCCTTCATGACAAGACTTAGTGAATGCAGTTGAGGTTAAAAAAATTGTGTCACATGATAGGACATACAAACAGCCATGTGCCCACCGTCGGCTTTGGAAATAAAGCATTTCCAACCTGTTCCTGGCCAGCACCATCTCACGGGGCACTGGGAGGATGAGGGGCCTGTCAGCACCCCCTGCACAGATGGGGCCTCAGAGGCAAGGAGGAATCCTCTGTGTCACCTCAGCTGTGCAGAGAGGCCTTGACAACACCCTGTCCTTCAGACCCTGACCTCGCTGTCCATCCCCCTGCACCGTGGACTTGGCGCCTTCACGTTCCCAGGACTCGATTGTTCTCCCTAAGCTCTGTGTAGCATTGCTTGCGTGTCACAAACTTTCGTGTGTTGTGTCCCCCTGTATGCATTTGTCCGCACCCTCCGGTACCATCTGTGTGATGTGGGGGTCTCCCCACGAGGGTACACGCCGCTCAGGTCCATCCCTCCATGTCTGCACAGCGCCCCATGTGAGCAGACCACAGCGTACTGATCTGGTCTCCGGTGGGTGGACATGCTGGCCGTCTTCATTCTCTATGCAGTTTTAGACAATGCTGCCCCTGGCACGTTTCTCCTCGTGGAGGTGTGTGGCATCGCCAGCCACACAGCCGCACACTCTTCCAGGTACTGCCAGGCCAAAGTCCCAGCTGCTCGGGCGGCTGAGGCAGGAGGATGGCTTGGGCCTCCAAGTGGGACCCCAGCCTGGGCAGCACATCGAGGCCCCGTCCAAGAAAAAAACTCATGTCGGTCCATCCTCCCACCACTCGCTCCTGTCAGCCTTTCTAGTGTGATCTGCAGGGTCTAGTTTTAAAACACTTTCCTAATCATTATTATGGTTCTCTCTTCACATAAATTGCCTGCTTGTATCTTTTCCTCCATTTTTCTTTTGTGGCTTTAAAGTTTTCATTTTCATCTTTCGTGGGAATCCTCTGTTGGGTGACTTGTCACGGGCGTCTCCTCCAGGTGGGTGGCTGCCCTGTGACTCTCGGTGGTGTCTTGGTGCTGGGCCTTTGCTGTGGCGCCCTCCGGGGGTTGGGAGAGCCTTGCAGAGGGACAGCAGGGGACCCCACTCCGCCTCGCTTTTCCTCTAGGACTGTTTTGTTCACGTTTAGGTCGTTAGTCCATAGGGACCTGTTTTGATATACAAAAGAGACCTAGTTATGTGTTTATCCCTGTGGCTAACCAGTTGCCCCTGGCTCCACGTGCAGTAGTCCCCCCTCCCCACGGTGTGTAAGCCACCTTCACCAGATGACAGGGAGCTGTGTTTATGTAGGCCCGTTTCTGGGGTCCCTTCTGTGTATCAGTAGTTTTCTAGCCCTGCCCCAGTATCACCCGGCCTTAATACTACAGTTGGGCATTCCTTCTTATCTGCAAGGGACTCACTCCAAGACCCCCAGTGGATGCCTAAAACTGAGCATAGCACCCAACCCTAGATATGCTGTGTTTTCTCTTATGGGTATATATCTATGATAAAGCTTAATTTATAAATTAGGCACAGTAAGAGGCTAACAACAATAACTAATAACAAAATAGAACTATTATAATAATATACTGTAATAAGTAAATTTTTATTCATAACAAAATTAGTATTTAAATTGATATTGGACTTTAATATTTGACTTAAATATTAATTTTTCTATTTAATATATTTGGACCACAGTTGACCCCAGGCAACTGAGTCCACATGTGTCAGTCAGTTTTCTGTTACTTGAACACATACCTGAGATCATCAACTTGTAGAGAGGCTTGTGCTGGCTTTCGGGTTTGGGGGTTCAGTCCACGCGGGCCCCGTGGTTGCTGCGGGCCTGTGTTGGCCCATCGTGGTGGAAGTATGTGGTGGGGCAAAGCTGTCTCCCTCATAGTCACATAGCTGGGGTGCTAAAGAGCAAAGAGGAGGTACGGGGGGTCCCACTGTCCCCCTCAGGCACCCCAGTGACCAGAAGACCTCCCGCTCAGTCCCACCTCTTCATGGTTCCTCCACCTCCCGACAGAGCCAGGTGGGGACTATGCCTTCAACGTAAGGGGCCTTTGGGGGGCATTTGAGATCCAAACTATGGCACCCCAGACAGCACAGCCACGGACAGGAGGCACGCCCGTGTGGCCCTACGTTAAGTCTTAGGATCAGCAGGGCGTGTCACCCTGCCCTTCGTTTTCCTACTTGTTTCTGGTGTTCTTAGCATCTTAGTCTTCCATACACAGTTTTAGAAGTGACTTGTCAAGTTTCATAAAAGAACTGGAGATGTCACCTAAAATTATATTGAATTTTTGGATTAATTTGGATGAAAAACATTTTTTAGATATTGAGACTCCCCCCCAAACAGGTGTTAGTTTTTCACTTGAATTTTCTGTACTGTTTTTGATAAATTTTTGAAATTTCTTCATAAAAGTTATCTGTATCTTTTGTGACACTTATTCCTAGGTATTTTATAGTTTGGGTTGTTATTACTATTATTGGTACTGGGGGTTGAACCCAGGGGCATTCTACCTCTGAGCTACACCCCCAGCCCTGTTTTTTTTTTCTTTTTCTTTATTTTTTTGTGGCACTGGGATTGAACACAGGGGCATTCTATCTCCAAGCTATACCCTCCCAAGCCCTTTTTATTTTTTATTTCAAAACAGTCTCACTAAGTTGCTGAGGCCGACCTCAAACCTGCAATTCTCCTGTCTCAGCCTCCCAAGTACTGGAATTACAGGCATGCACCACCACACCTGGCTGGGTTATTATTTTAAATGGTATCTTAGAGGATATTTTAACTTTCTGCCCCTACTTGCTGAACCTTCCTGCTGACTCAAATAATTTGAGGAGGAATCTTGATTTCTAGAAGATGAGCAATCGGTCCGCAGATCATGGCGGTCTGGATCCCCCTTTCCAGTCCGTAGAGGCTGCTCGCTCTTTTCCTCTTACTGGCCTGGCTGGAGCCTCTAGCACCATGGTGAATAGAGCGGGGACAAGCAGGTGTCCTGGGCTTATTCCTGAACGTGAAGGGGGTGTTCTTTCTACCTCACCACTGAGCGTAAGGTTTGGGTGGGTTTTTAATCACTAGCTCCTAAAAGGTTAGAAATAGTTTTCTTCTATTCTAATATTGCTTGGAGTTTTATCATAAATGGGTCTTGAAAACTACCGAATGCGTTTTAAGTATCTGTTGAAGACCTCATGTTTTTTTCTCTTTGGCCTGATGGTGGTGAGTTACAAGAAGGATGAGCTAATGTCATCAGTCTACACTGACCTTCCTGGAGCGAGTCCACCTGTCCTTTGCATTTGTCGCTGGGTTTTCTTGATAATTCTTTTGGAATTTTGTGTCTGTGTTCATTAGTGGAATTGATCTATAATCCTCATTTCTCAAATTTTCCTTGTTTAATTTGTAGTCAAATTTATATTAGTCTCAGTGAATGAGTTAGGAGTACATTCTTTATCTCCCTCTCTTTGCTGTATTCTCTTGGAGAGTTTGTATAGGATTAGAATTACTATTTTTTTAAATGTATGGTAGAACTCACCAATAAAGAGTGTAGGAGTTTGCTGCCTATTTTGTGGGTAAATTTCTTTTTTGTGGTACCGGGGGTTGAACTTAGCAGTGTTCTACCTCTGAGCTACACCCCCAGCCTGATTTTACTTTTTATTTTGAAACAGGGTCTCGCTAAATTGCTCAGTCTGGTCTTGAACCTTAGATTTTCCTGTGTCAGCCTCCCAAGTACTGGATCACAAGCATGCGCCACCACACCCGGATTTAAATTTTTAATTTAACTCTTTTGAGATGGGGTCTCACTATGTTTCCCAGACTGGTCTGGAACTCCTGGGCTCAAGTTATTCTTCCTTGTCAGCCTCCTGGGTACAGGGAGGATAGGTATAAGCCACCATCCCTGGCTTGTGAGTAAATTTTTGAGCCATTGAGTCAATTTTCTCTAACAGTGTAGGAAAATTCATTTCCTGCTTCTTGGTATGTCTAATTATTTTTGATCAGATGCTAGACATGATTTTTATATTACAGAGTATTTGAATTATGTGTTCTTGTTTTAGGCATGTTGGGCTCTGTTCTGGCAGGTTTAGCTTACCTGAGGACCAGTTCAATCAGTCAGGGATGGCTTTTAAGCTTTTCTGGAATTGGTCTAGAGTAGACTTCCTGCCACCGCTTTGATCAGCCAGGGCTTGTTTCTAAGCTTTTCTAGAGTTGGTCTAGAGTCGACTTCCTACAGGATAGTTTAGTCACTTAGCTGAGCCATGGCTTCTCTGGGGTCTCCACTGAATATCTGGGATGGAGGGAAGAGGACTCTATTCTGGCTGGCTGGGTCACAAATGCCTCCCTACCTTGTATGAGCTTTGGGAATTGTTCATCTTTTTGTGTCTGTATCATGGGCATGAGCTACTGCTGTGTAAGACTTGAGGATACCACAGGCAAGTTTCTGGAGTTCTACTGAGGAGCGCCTTCCTTTCCACAACTCTGACTTCCAGCTGTCTTGACCTACTCCACTCTGACCTCTGTCTCCTCATCTCGGCCCTGCCTCTCTGTGCCTGAGGTCTATAAGTTGCCTCCAGGCCGATGTGGAGTGATCAGAGGGCTCAGCTAGTATGTCTTTCAGAGATCACAGTTCTGTACTGCTGGTTGTCCCATGTCTGCAAACTGTTGTTTTTATATATTGTGCCTAGTTTGCAAGTTGTGGTTTACAGTGAGAAGTCAAGTCTGGTCCCTGTCACTCCATCATGGCTACAAGTGGAAGCCCCGTATGTTTTGCTAGTAGTACTTTCATTATCATTCACTAAGTATTTTTATATTTCTATCATGATTTCTTCTTTGGTGTATTAGTTATTTAGAAGCTTATTTTTTTCAATTTTCTAAACAAATGGGTTAGTTGTTGTTGTGGCTGGGATCTGAAGTATCCCCGCTTCGTCCCCAGTGCAGCAGTCCAGGGCTTTGGGGTGATTGGGTCATGAGTGCGCTGACCTCATCGGTGGATGAACCCATTGATAGCTGAGTGGACTGCTGGGGAGGGTGAAGCTGCAGGCAGGTGGGGTGTTGCTAAAGGAAGGAAGTCACTGGGGGCATGACCCTGGGCCCTTCCTCCTTCTCTACTTTTCTGCTGCCATGAGCTGAGTAGCCTTCCTCCACCATACCTTTCTGCCATGATGTCCTACCTCACCTCAGGCCCAGGGCAATGGAGCTGGCCAACTACAGACTGAAGCTGTGAACCAAGATAATTCTTTCCTCTTTTAAGTTGTGATTGTCAGGTATTTTGGTTGCAGTGACGAAAAGCTAACAATTATCTTTTACTAATTTTTAATTTGCCTTCAAATTACATGATCCATTTGATACAGAGTCTTTGGAAATTTTTAGGAGTTGCTTTATGGCCTAGTCCATGATCAATATCATAAATGTTCCGTATTGTTGGAAAAGAATACTCTCCTTTAATTTTCTGGAACACGAGTCCATGTATGTTCATGATTATTATGTTGTTCATGCTTTTATGTATTCTTATTAATCATAAGTCTGCTTATCTACAATTAGTAAGCAGTGTATTAAAATTCCTGCCACATAGAGTAATAAACTCCTCCTTATATGACTCTGAACCTTGGTTTTATATTTTTACCATTTTGTCTCTCTGGAACCATTCTGCCCAATTTTTTGACATATTTTTCAGTCCATTAATTCTGCTTTCAGCTCCATTTAACTTGCTAATTAACATGTCAAGTTTTAAATTCTAAATTATTACCCTTCTTATTTCTAAAAGCTCTATGTGGTTTTTTCATATTTTACCTTACTATTTTTCATTACTGCTTATTTCTGCAAACATTCAATGATACTTATTTTATCATCTTTATCTGATAATTTCAGTATCTGAAGTCCTGGAGGATGTAATCCTGTTTTCCTCCTCCCTCCCTCTCTCTGTTCCCTCTTCCTTCCCTCCCTCATCTCTCCCTCCCTTCCTTCCTCCTCCCTCTCTCCCTTTCTCCCTCCCTCCCTCTCCCTTTCTTGTGACCCTTGCCTGTGGTGAACTGCTTCTCCATTCCTTTGTGCTGGGAGCTCACATTTACTGATCTTCTGATCTTCGCCTCTGGGACTCTCAGGGACCTGGGAGACGGCTTGCATTTGTTCTTGCAGGTGCTTTGGGTGCCGACCCTGAGTTGATTTCCCAAGGGCAGGTTTTGAGGATCACGCAGGTGTTCTGAGTTTGAAACCAAAACGGCCTGAGGACTGGCCCATGGCCTCACATTCTTAGAAACACTTGCTCTCTTGCTTCTTCACCACCTGGAGCCAAGTGTCATTCCAACTGGTTTTCCTGGGCCCCTGTACTGGCAGACACTCCCCCAGCCTTTCATTTCATGGAGGTTGTAGCTCTGAAGGTCTCCAGCCTGACCCTGTGCCTGCGTGAGGCCGGCCTGTGCCCGGTGGGTGAACAGGTCTGTGTTGCTGGGTAGCCATGTTAATTTCAGCTCTTCCTTCCCCTCTCTCTCTCTCTCTCTCTCTCTCTCTCTCTCTCTCTCTTTTTGTTTACTTCTGAGAACTTCTCTTATTTCCTTCCCAATGTCCGATGTCCGTTGTCTGTCCTGAATTTCTAGGTGTTCTGTGGTGGGGGTATTTCATCCCCCACAGTGACAGGAGTGGCAATCTCCCATTCATCCTTTTGTTCTTTCTGTTGAGAAATAATAACTTTAATGAGAAAACATCACCAACCAAAATGAGAGGTTCTTATTTATTTAATTTACCCGGATCATTTGGTAATAATATTAAAAAACTATTCTTTTTTTAGTTTAATATGAACACAGCATATTAGAGAGTCAAATAATTTACGAAGTCATAGAAAAGTCAAATAATTTACTAAGTTTATTTAGAAAATCAGCAGTGTTTACTCCCTGTCCCAAATTTATTTCAACTCTCCTAGCTGTTATTTTTAGCTCTCCATCACTAAATAATGTGCTTATTCTGCTTATTCTTGCCTGTCTTAGACATTACATATGTAGAATTATATTCTCCCTTTCCCATTTTTTCCCTTTCCTGTTTTTTAAAAAATGTTATGTTTGTGAGATTCATCCATTTATCATCTCTCCCTTCTGAAATGCCACTGAAATAAAAGTAAAGGTAAGCCGGGCATGGTGGCGCACACTTGTAATCCCAGTATTTGGGAGGCTGAAACAGGAGGATCCGGGTTCGCGGCCAGCCTCAGCTACTTAGTGAGGCCCTCTGCAACTTAGCGAGACCCTCTTTTAAAATAACGAATAAAAAATAGGGCTGGGGGTGTAGCTCAGAGGTAGAATGCCCCTGGGTTCAATCCCCATCCTGCAAACAAACAAAAAAAAAATGAAAATAAAAAATAAAATAAAAGTAAAGTAAAGTTAAACTGAAAAAAGAGCTAAGCGCTTCCACAAGGGCGAGGGAACAGGAAGGAACCAACAGCAACCGTCTCTGGAAACTAAAAAGTGGGTGCCTGTGGTCGCCGACCGATCAGATCGAGGAGTGGAATTCTAGGTCCTTCTCACGGCAAACCCTCAGGACCCCCAATCTGTCCCAGTGACCACAGCCCCTCAGGGACACTGGGTCCTCAACCACCTGGCAATGACATTTCCCCTGAGTCCTGTTCACCTCCATCCCACAGCAGCTTCCCAGTTTCTATATGTGTCTTCATTATTACTCTGTTAAAAATATTTCCTAATACCCAGCACAATTTTTTTCTTTGACCCATAGGCTATTTAGAGTTGTTTTGCTTAATGTTGAGCAGTTGGGGGATTTTGCAGGTGATTTGGGGGGCAGGGTATTGATGTAGAGCTTAATTCTATTGTGGTTAGAGAACATAGGCCTTGTGATTTTAATTTAAAATTGAAATTTGGGCCGGGCATGGTGGCGCATACTTGTAATCCCAGTACTTTGGGAGGCGGAGACCGGAGGATCCCGGTTCGCGGCCAGCCTCAGCTCTTTCGCGCTCTCTCTCCCTGTCTCTCTCTCTCTACTTAGTGAGGCCCTCCGCAACTTCGTGAGACCCGGTTTCAAAATAAAGGATAAAAAATAGGGCCGGGGGTATAGCTCAGAGGTAAAAAGCCCCTGGGTTCAATCCCCGGTACTGCAAAAAAAAAAAAAAAATGTCCCATTCAACAGCTGCAAAGTATGCTGCTTCTTATCAGAACATGGAAGATTCTTTAAGATCAATCATATGGTAAGTCACTGAAAAAGTTTCAACAAATTTTTAAAAATTGAAATGATATCAAATGTCTTTTCCAACCACAATGCAGTAAAACTAGAAATCCATAACAAGAAAAGCTTTGGAAATTATACAAATACATGGAGATTAAATAACTTACTTTTGTATAACCAATAGATAAAGGAAGAAAGCAATTTAAAAATTTCTTGAAACAAATGAAAATGGAGACACAAAATACCCAAACCTGTGGATATAGCAAAAGTAGTGCTAAGAGGGAAGTTTATAGCAATCAACACCTACATCAAAACAGCAGAGCCAGGTGTGGTGGCACACACCTGTAATCACAGTACTTGGGAGGCTGAGACAGGAGAATTGCAGGTTCATGGCCAGCCTCAGCAACTTAGTGAGACCTGTTTCAAAATAAAAATAAAATTGGACTAAGGGTATAGCTCAGGGGTAGAATGCCCTATGGTTCAATCCCCAGTACTATAAGAAAAAGCAGAAAAATCTCAAATAGAACTGTCACTGCATTCCAAGGAACTAGACAAACATGAACAAGGGGCCTGGGGATGTAGCTCAGTGGCAGAGTGTTTGCATAGCATGTGCAGGGTTCTTGGTTCCATCCCCACAAAAAGCAAACAAAAGTAAAAAGGAAAAGAAAGAAAGAAAAACAAGAACAAATCAAATTCAAAATTAGTAGAAGAAATAATAAAGGTCAGAGCAGAAATAAATAAAATAAAGACTGAAGAGATACAAAAATATCAGTGAAACAAAGAGCTAGTTCTTTAAAAAGATAAACAAAATAGATAATCTCTGCTATACTAAAAAAAGAAGACTCGAATAAAATCAGAGATGGAAAGGGAGACATTACAGCCAACACTACAGAAATGTAAAGGAACATTAGAGAGTGTGATGAACAATTACATGCCAACAAATGTGATAACCTACAAGAAATGGACAAATTACTAGAAAATATACCTAACCAAGCCTGTTTCAGGAAGAAATTGAAAACTGGGACAGACCAGTAACAAGTAATGAGATTAAATCAGTAATAAAAAGTCCCCAATCAAAGATGAGCCCAGGACCAGGCTTAACTGCTGAGTTCCACTAAACATTTAAAGGAGAAGTAATAGCAATTCTCCTTAAGTTATTCCAAAAAATAGAAGATGAAAGAACTCTTCCAAATATATTCTAAGAGGCCAGCATTGCCCTGATACCAAAACCAGATAAGGTAACAACAACAACCAAAACTACAGGCCTCTATCATTGATGAACACAGATGCAGAAATCCTCAACAAAATACTAGCAAACCAAATCCAATAGCACATTGAAGAGGTTGTATGCCATGATCAAGCGGGATTCATTCCAGGGATGCAAGGATGGTTCAACACATGCAAATCAATAAATATGATACACCACATGAACAGGATGAGGGACAAAAGCCATAGGATTATCTCAATAGATGCAGAAGAGGCATCTGATAAAATTTAACAACTCTGCCGGGCGTGGTGGCACACGCTTGTAATCCCAGTACTTTGGGAGGCGGAGACCGGAGGATCCGAGTTCGCGGCCAGCCTCAGCGCTCTCTCTCTCTCTCTCTCTCTCTCTCCCTGTCTCTCTCTCTCTCTCTCTCTCTCTCTCTACCTAGTGAGACCCGGTTTCAAAATAAAGTATAAAAAATAGGGCCGGGGGTGTAGCGCGGAGGTAGAGTGCCCCTGCGTTCAATCCCCGGTACTGCAAAGAAAAAAAAATTAACAACTCTTCATGATAAAAATGCCGAGCACCTTAGGTAGAGAAAGAAAGTACCTCAACATAACAAAGAGCATTCGTAATAAGCCAACAGCTAACATACTGAATGGTGGGAAGCTGAAAGCCTTCTGTCTAAGATCTGGAACAAGACAAGGATGTCCACTTCATCACATTTATTCATCATAGTGCTGGAAGTTCTAGCCTGAGCCATCAGGCAAGAGAAAGAGATAAAGGGCCTTCAAATTGGAAAAGAAGTCAAATTGTCACCGATTGCAGATGACATGATCCTATATATAGAAAACCTGAAAGACTCCACCAAAAATCTATTGGAATAAAAATTTTTTTTTGTGGTTCTGAGAATTGAATCCAGGGGCGTTCTACCTCTGAGCTACACCTGCAGCCCTGTTTTTTATTTTTTGTTTTGAAACAGGGTCTTGCTAGGTTGTTGAGAGTCTTGCTACATTGCTGAGGCTCTCCTTGAACCTGTGATCCTCCTGTCTCAGCCTCCCAAGTACTGGGATTACAGGTGCACTCCACCACACTTGGTTTGGAATAAATTAATTCAAGGAAGTTGTAGGATAGAAAATTAGTAGCATTGCTATATGATAATAGTGAATTATTTGAACTAGGAGTCAAGAAAGCAATCCCATTTACAATAGCTACCAAAAATACCTAGCAATACAATTAACCAAAGAGGTGAACTATCTCTATAGTGATAATTATAAAACATTGATGAAAGAAATTGAAGAGGACACAAAAATGTTGGAGGACATCCCATGTTCATGGATTGAAAGAATTGGTATTGTTAAAATGTCCATATTACCTGAAGTTTTCTACAAATTCAATGCAATCGCTATCAAAATACCAATGATATTCTTCAATGAACTAGAAAAAATACTAAAATTTATATGGAACCATAAAAATCCCTGAATAAACAAAGCCGTCTTGTGCAAAAAGAATAAAATAAGAGGCATTACTACCTGATTTCACATTACACAACTGTAGTAGTCAAAACAGCATGGTATTGGCATAAATACAGACAGACCAAAGGAACAGAATGGAGAGCCTAAAATTATACCCATACAGCTACAGTTAACTGATTTTTTACAAAGGTGCTAAGAACATGCATTGGGAAAATGACGACAGTCTTTTCAATATCTGGCCATGGGAAAATTGGATGTCCACATGCAGAAGTTGAAACTAGACTCTTAGCTTTCACTGTGTGTGAAAATAAACTCAACATGAGTTAAAGATTTATATATAACACCTATATTATGAAACTCTTTGAAGAAAACATCGGGAGAATGCTTCAGGTCATTTCAGGTAGAAAGGGCAAAGAGTTTTTTTTTTTTTTTTGAGACGATCCCAAAAGCACAGGAAACAAAAGCAAAAACAAACGGAATTACATCAAACTAAAAAGTTCTGCACAGAGAAAGAAACAATCAACAGAGTAATCAGACAACCCACAGAATGGGAGAAAATGTTTACAAGCTACATCTTTGACAAGGTCTTGATATAGAGAATATATGAAGAGCTCCAAAAAAATAGCAAAACACCATATAACCTAATTAAAAATAGGCACAAAACTAAATAGACAGTTCTCAAAAGAAGATACACACATAGCCAAATAGTGTATTAAAAATGCGCGACATCACTCATCAATAGGGAAATGCGAATCAAGACTGCAGTGAGATACCACCTCACCCAGCAAGACTGGACACTATCAAAAGGACAAAAGATGACAAATGCTGGAGAGGACGTGCAGACTAGAGAACCAGTGCACACTGTTGGTGTGAATGTGAATTAGTATAGCCATTTTGGAAAATGACATGGTGGTTCCTCAAAAAATTTAAGAACAGAACTACCATATGGTCTAACAATCTTACTACTGGGTATATATCTAAAGGAAATGAGATAAATATGTCAAAGAGACATTTACACTCCCAGGTTCATGGCAGCTAGGAAGTGGAAACAACCTGTGTCCATCACCTGATGAACAGACGAAGAAGTTGCTGCACACATACACACAGGGAATACTATTCAGCCATAAAGACAGTGAAATCCTGCCATCATAAGCCAGGCACAGGAAGACAGTACTGCATGATCTCACTCAATTGTGGAATCTTAAAAAGCTGATCTCATAGCAGTTGTGAGTGGAACAGTGATTACCAGAGGCTGGAGAGAGGAGGGGGAGGGGGGAGGGGAGAGGTTAATCAATGGGTGGAAAAAAACAGTCAGGTAGGAGCAAGATGCTCTTGTGTGTTATTGTACGGTGGGGTTAGTGTAGTAACAGTAATATACTGTGCATTTTAAAAAGCTAGAAGAAAGTGAAAGTTTAACCATAAAGAAATGCCAAATGTTTGAGGAAATAATATTTAACCTGATTCTTATGTGTGTGCGTGTGTGTGTGGTACTGGGGTTCGAACCCAGGGGAGTTCTACCTCCGAGCTATACTCCCAGCTCAATTTTTTTTTTATTCTTTATTTTGAAACAGGGTTTCACTAAGTTGCGGAGGGCCTCACTAAATAGCTGAGGCTGGCTGCAAACCTGTGATCCTCCTGTCTCAGCCTCCCAAGTACTGGGATTACAAGTGTGCGCCACCACGCCCAGCTTAACTTGATTTAAACATTATACAACATATATATATATATATGTATTGAAACATCATGTTACCCCATTGATGTGTACATTTTTTATGTTTTTATGTGTCCGTTAAAATAAATTTAACTTAAAAAATAACAAAACTTTTGGAACAAAAAGCTAGTCTGACACGTGTGATGTTTTACTTGGAGTATTTGGTGCTTATTAACGGAGTTGGGTTTTATCTACAATCTTAATTCTGTTCCATTTGACCTGGGGGTTTTTTGTATTCTCTTTTTCCTCCTTTGTTATCATTTAGTGGATTAATACAAGATATTTTTAAACTTTTGTGGTTTTGTTTCTATTAACTTGCTAGTCATACAGTATTTTTCTACAGTTTTAATGACCACCCTGGCAATTACAGCGTGCGTCCTTGACCACCTAATAGAGATGGCGCTCTTCCCGCTTGCCTGATAATGGAAGTCAATTGTCAATTTTATTTTTGCTCCTCTGAAGGTTTTTCTGGCTGATTTTGAAACGTGTATTCTGTCTTTGGTGATCAGTGGCCTTCTTGCGTGTGCCCCGCGTGGTATTCTTTGTGTTTATCCTGGGCTGTGTTTGGAGAACTTTCTGAATCTGTGGACTGGCACACTTTAGCAGCCTCAAACAATCCATGGTCATGCTCTTAAAATATTGATTCTCTGCTGTCTTTGTCCATTCAGGCTGCTATTAAAAATACCACAGGCTGGGTGGCTTTTACAGAACAGAATTTTATTCCTCACAGTTCCGGAAGCTGGAAGTTCAAAGTCGAGGCAGGTTTGGTGTCTGATACAGGCCACTCTCTGGCTCATAGACAGCACCATCTTTTTAAAATGTACCATCTTGGGTCCCTCTTGGTCCTTTTTTATAAGGGCACTAGTCCCTTTTGTGAGGCTCCACCGTCTTGACCTAATCACCCCCAGGGGCCCTGCCTCCTAATACCATCACTTTGGGGTTAGGATTCAACATATGAATTCGGGAGGGGCACAAACATTCAGACTGTAGCCTCTCCCATTCCAGTGATTTTCCTCTTGAATTGCAGTTATGTGCATGTTAGACCATTTCACTGTGTTCTATATTTCTCACTTCTAAATTTTCCATTCCATTTTTTTCTGTTTTTAAATTTTCTATAGTTCCTACTGCCCATTCTCCTGTTCGTCAACACTGCCTTTAGCTGTAGCCAATCTCTTGACTTCACAATCATCACATTTTTCAGATCTAGAATTTCCACTTGATTCTTTATGGTTTCCAATTCTCTGGCAAAATTCCCCATTTTTCAGTTGACTTCCTCTATCCTTTTCTCTCATATTTTGAACATACTAGTCATGATTATTTTAAAGTCCTATTTGATCACTCCTAAGCCTGG
The DNA here is from genome assembly GCA_004027185.1 of Glis glis. Lineage (NCBI taxonomy): Eukaryota > Metazoa > Chordata > Mammalia > Rodentia > Gliridae > Glis > Glis glis. The sequence continues at coordinate 107,830 of PVJS01000949.1, forward strand.
ATCATACATAGATATGTGTCCTTTTTTTCCTCTTGATGGTTTTCTTTGTTTTATTTTTCCTCTTTGCTTTTAATCATGTAGTCCCATCTCTTCACAACTTGTAATTTTTGATGTGATGTCAGACGTCACTTCCTAATACCACAGAGGCCCAGATGTTCCAGAGGGCAGGTTCTTAGTTCCCTTAGAGACGAGCTGGGTTCAGGGTACTTGCAGGTCTGATGAGGCCCAGCCTCCTCGTGGCTGTGCCCTCTCCCTGGGCTTTCAAATCAGGCCCTTGGCTGTGACCGCTGTTTCCTAGCACCTGACACCGTGCAGGTCTCCTCTTGACATTCAGAGGCTTTCTTCTTGGGTCTCTAACATTCTACCCCTATTCCTTATACCTCTTATTCAGAATCTGGAAGACGCCTTAGGGGAAGAACTGGCTCTTGGGTTTAGTGCTCCACCTCTCTCCCCTCCTGGGGTCTTGGCCTCGCAAACTTCTTTGTCTTGAGTTCTGCAGGCTTTTCTGTCCCTGGGCAACGGCTCTCTGCCTGGGAAGACTCCAGATCTTGAGCCTCTTGCCCTGTGCCCTGAATGCAAATGCGCCAGGGAGGAAGTGCCGGAGAATTCTGTCTTCTGTCCTGCGGCCCCTGCTCTGGAATCTCGGCCTGCTGATCCCACCATTTCAGTAGCTCTTTGATTTCTTCGGGCAGATTTGAACATCTTATCCAGCTTTTCCAGCGGTGCATGGTGGAGCCCAGGTTAGCCACCAGACACCGTCTACCTGCAGGCTTGCTAATGCATATTTCTGCCCCTGAGCCCCCAACAGAGTCCTGTATATTCATGTAGTGCTTTAAAAAGAAAGTTCCAGCTTTATGTTTCAGTGTGGGATAGGCAGTTGCCCCAACACTGGTCTTACCCAGGGCCCTGGAACCCAGTGCGGGGTGTGTGTTTGCGTGTGTGTGTGTGTGTGTGTGTGTGTTTGTGTACGTGCTTCATGTCCCCTGAGCTCCCTTCAGCTGTTGTTTCTGGGCTTTGGAAATGACTACAGCTTTATAGTGGGTAGGATGGCCGGGAGGGGGAGTCCCCTCTGTTCTTATCTTCCAGAAATTTCATGTCTTACCATAGTCCATTGAAAGGTGTCCGGCAAGATGAATGTATCACCAAACTGTGGTGTATACATTCGATGGAATTTTACTCAGCCATAAAGAACAAAATTGTGGCCAGGCGTGGTGACGCACGCTTGTAATCCCAGTACTTGGGAGGCAGAGACCAGAGGATCCAGGTTCGCAGCCAGCCTCAGCTACTTAGTGGGGCCCTCCGCAACTTCGTGAGACCCGGTTTCAAAATAAAGTATAAAAAATAGGGCCGGGGGTGTAGCTCGGAGGTAGAAGCCCCTGGGTTCAATCCCCAGTACTGCAAAAAAAGAACAAAATTGTGTCATTTTCAGGAAAATGAATGGAACTTGAGAATATTATGCTAAGTGAGATTAGCCAGTCTCAGAAGCAAATAGTTGTATGTTTTCTCTCACAGGTGGACACTAGGGAGAAATTGGGAAGCAAAAGGGACCTCAGGTAGAGGAGCAGACGCTCCAGCGGAGAGATGGAGGGGCTAGGAAGGGGGTAGAGATGTCACGAAGGTGACAGTTTAAATCATGCTGTGTCCATGTGTGAAATTATCAATGCCAATCTCAGTGACACGTACGGGGAGGGGAGGAGGGGTGGGATCCAGAGGGAAGCACACCGAATACTGTGTGCATGGATGTTCCTGTCACGCTGTGCCTCCGTGTGATGTGTAATTACAACGCACCAATAAAAGTATTAAAGAAATAAAAAAAGCCGGGCGTGGTGGCGCACGCTTGTAATCCCAGTACTTTGGGAGGCGGAGACCGGAG
>PVJS01000950.1:0-109682 GCA_004027185.1 Glis glis
ACACACACACACACACACACACACACACACTTAAAGATGGCAGAGCCATCCCAGAGAAAAGAGTCTAGGTCTCTAATGATGAATTCATCTAAAGATGAATGAATGCAAATTATCATCTATTACTATACTTCCTTTAATACAATGAAGTTTGACACTTTTAATGTCTTTATTAAATAGGTTTAGTTACCTGTAACTCTTAAACCTTCCTGATACATCCTGTTTGTCCCTGGTTTTATACACACACATATACACTATAAAAAATTTATCCAACAATGATCAATCTTATATAAATGTCAGAGAATGTCTGGGGCAGGAGTAAATTTTATTCATGCTTTTAAAAATAAAAATTTTTTATTTTTAAAATTTGGAGAAAAAAAATTCCCCCAAACTAATGATTTTAATATTGGTTCACTAATCTAGAGCTAAGTATTGAAATCCTTTTTGAAAATAGATAGATGAAAATGTGCTAATCCTAAAAGCCTAGCATTTACTCACCAAGAACAAATCATGATAGTTTCCACATTTCTTTCTTTGATTTAGTCATAAAATATTAAGCAAGGGGAAAGTCATTTGTTCAGTAAAGATTTACTGAGTTACCTGATATGTGCTGGGCCATGTGCTAAGAACTGGAGATGCAAAGATAAATAAAATTAAATTATCTCCCTTGAGAAATTTGTTAATTTCTTAGTTTCCATTTATTGTTAGACATAGGAAGGCAAATAAATATTGTTAATAACATTTGATAAGTGCTGGACAGGAACCAGCACAAGAGAGAATAGCATGTAAGACATCATGGCATAAGGATAGTGGTCATGTTCATAGTGGAATCTATTTTAGTTGTTACCAAGAAGAAGGAGAATTCCATCACTAAACAATTAGGGGAAATTATTCTATGAATTGAAGTGAATGTGTATAAAGGCATAGAGACAATTAGGACATAGACCTTTCTAGAAAATGCAGCAAATTAGATGTCTAGGGATGTCACTGGAAAGGTAGGTAGGAAAGCTATATATCATTGAGGCACATGGACCTTTTCCTGCAGTGAACTGGAAAGTGCTATGGGAGGTCCATGATCTGGCAGGTTTGTTGTAGAAAGATGATTCTGTTTGGAAGTAGAAGACTGAAGGAGTGACTGCAGACAGAGGGAATACTTAGGAAACTATCATTAAAATCTGACATGAAATGATAAAGTATTGACATCTAGAGGGTTTTGTGATTTCTTGAATGTAGATGAAGAGGAAGAGAGAGATTTTAAGACCTGGGCAAGTGGGCGAGTGATGGTCCTATAAACCAGAATAGGAACTACAGGAAGAGGTACATATTTTGGTGAGAGGATGCAGGGGGAAGATAAGATGTTCATTTTGGGAGAATGAATCATGCATATGGAGATCTGCATTTGAAACAGGATTCCAATAATGTCTGGGCTGAAAATAGAGAACTGAGAGTCATGCACAGAGATGTCGTGGTGGAAGCTGTGGGCATTGGTGAGAATGCCCAGGCGAGTGGAGACTGAGAAAGAGAAAACACGACAAGGAGAAGGAGAAGGCATTGAGAGAGGGAGAAGGAACGTTAGGAGACTGAGATGTCACTGAAACAGATAAAAGGAGATCAAAGGAAAACAAAACAAAACAAGAATGGTTAGTCTAAAAGCTGCAGAGAAGCCTTGTAAGGTAAGAAGTAAGAAGTGTGTGTGTGTGTGTGTGTGTGTGTGTGTGTGTGTGTTAGCAACTATGGAGTTCTTAGTGACCTAATTAAACCCATTGAAGCAGTGAATGCAAAAGGCAAATTGTTCTGAATTGAGAGAAGATTGTGGGCGAAATGGTATAATAAGATAGAGAGCTAGGACTGGAGAATATTTCATTAATGAAGGCTTGGAAGAGGCTACAGCCTTTTAAAAGATGCAGCCAAAGATTCAGTTAAGAGGAAGAAGGTGATGATATAAGAGGGGGAATAGGAGAACTAAGGTCTCTGAGAAATTATAAGATGCTATTCCAAATATGGAGGAGAAACTTCCACCCCCACTTGTCCAGGTTCTGATGTTGCTGAGTCTGAAGGTGGCAAATTAGCAAATGGTTGGAGTCTCCGCCTGAATGCACCTACTTTGCAAGTGGGAGCCAGGTCCTGGTATTAGTCACTGAAGATGGAATGGTAAGGGCAAGGCAAAGGGGAATAATTGAAATATGAAATATTCCAAATGGGAGAGAATGCAGAGTAGAAAGTCAAAGTTTTTCAGGCACTGCTTATATGTTATGTGTATATGGTAGGCTGGTGGAGGTAAAAGAAGTTGAAAATAAGACAGGAAGCATAACTGATAAATCCTGGAGAAAGTGATCAGCTTTGCATAGGGGGAGTATAATTTTTGTCTTTGACATGAGAAGAAAGTAGTGAGAGTTTCCAGACTTAGTCAAGCATTCATTAATAATCTCTCTGGAGTATTATGGGCAAGGTAGAGAAATTTGGATTGGATGCAATGGCAATTCAGTAGACAAATAACTTATGGAATCAATGCTGATTAATGGTTTGATGCTTGTGTGGAGGAAGAATTCTATTTGCATGGCCAAGATTCTGTCCTTGGCCCTGTCCTGTCAGGCATTTTTTAAAAATTCAATGCCTTGGAAAGAGAAATATAAGACTTGCTCATCAAATGTGTGGATGACATGAAGCCAGAAGGGATAAAGTTGACAGAGATGTGGGATGGCAGAATTAGGATCTAAAGAGTTATTGACATTGTGAAATGATTGGTTGACTCTAACAAGATGAAAATAAACAAGAATACATAGTATTTTACCCAGGTGAAAAACACAAAACAAATCTTAACAATAGAACTAAACAACTTCAGGATGGTGTAGAGGGCTCTTACTTTAGCAGTGTCTATGAACCAATTGTGAAATATTCAGGAATTTGCAAGCTAGTTATTAATCACAATCACTATTAAAAATTGAATTATATAAACTCAAAATTAAATAAAATAATTGTATTAAACTAAAGGTAACAAATACTCCCAAATACATCTCTTTCTAATTTTTATTTTATTATTTTATTTGTTCTTGATAGTACTTATGTCTATCATATCTGTATGGTAGAAATACCATCTAATGTTGTTTTGGTATGCATATATTCCCAGATGTGCATTTGTTGACACCATATTTGTGAGTTGAAATATACCATGGTGGGAGTATTTCCATCTTACAAATCAGAAAAGGCTACAAATTCCACCATCCCCTGAGAGCCTGTTGTTAAACATTTACCAGCACACCACTGAATAATTTCACAACTGGTATGGCAGGGTATGCATACACACACACACACACACACACACACACACATCTTGTAGTTCTATGATGTATTAATATTTAATATCTAAAATCATAGCAGTTTTCTATTCACTCTTTCTATCAAATTCTTTTTCACCTCAAATATAATTATTTGTTATGAATGCTATATTTTAAGAGATATAGATAAGTGATAAGATGCTGAAAAGAGCTAAGAGAGTATCCAGAGTGAAGGAACTCAAAATCTTAAATGAGCTCAAAAGGTACTTAGCAGGCAGAAGACTCAGAGAGGACATGAATTGTATTGAGTGACTTGCTGAAATAATATGTGAAAGATTTTATTCTTGGTGGCCCAAGGAATGCAAAGAGGGCTAAGAGATGAACAAAACAGAGACACAAATAGTTTCTGTAGGAAAGAATATCTCAACAGTTGTCCAAAGTTAAAAATGAAAAACTCTGGAAGTAACATACTTTTCTTCAGCACAAGATGTTTTACCATTTGCTAATATCAAGTGGTGAGCTGTGCCAAGCATCTTATAGATGTTGTCTAACCTGGAATCTTTGAAGTTCAATAGCATGTGATGCAAATGACCCAAGGCATGCAGGGACTGATTTCTGTGAAGCTAATTATTTCTAGGCTTATTAAGAGGGAGCCCACATCCTCGTTGTCATTCAGACCATTAAGCACATACAGAAAATGACAATTTACTAACTCAAGGGAAGAGACTCCTAACTTAGCAGATATCAAGAATGAGAGAGACAAAACTTAAATGAAAGACTCCTTTGATTTAAAAAAAAGTAAAACTTTGGAGTGATTAATTAGTGACAGGGAGATAAACAAGATGACATTTTTTTAACTCCAGTTTAAAAAGTCTAACCTTCCACTGCTGTACAACGCACAAAAAGGACAAAGACATAAACTAATGTAAATATAATATCATTTTCCAGTAACTCATCATTTATATGTGGATTAGGAATAGTATGATGTGGATTGAAGGGTAGTGCAGTTGTAGATAGCTTGAGAGAATTCTTACATACCAGTTCTGTCTTGGGAATCCAGAAAGGGGTATTTTGATCAACAAATAATTTTAAGAAGACTGAATGGTTGGATTTTAGAGAAGTCTGGGATTTGCAGATGAAGGAAGTCATAAGGAGCTTGGTATAGAATGTTTAGAAATGGAGAACTGAAAACTAGAAGAGGATTTTTAGAGGGACTAACAGGTCCATTGGGAGTATTTATCCTAGAGTCTTAAGAACAAAGAATGGAGAAATTTGTTCAAAAAAATTCTATGGATGAGTACATTAGCCACTCCAGGGGTGTTTTGAATGTCTTCACTATGAAGAATGTTAATGTAAAGGAGAAGGAATGACTTGGATTTCAGACATAAAAGGAAAACGCTTATTAAGCAGAAGAGGTGAGTTTTAGACTTGACAGGATCATGGTGAGGTGGGGCAAGGGAACAAGTGGAAAAATAAGTCCAAAGATAAGATATCAGGACAAACTGTCCTCTTTGAGTGCTGAAACAGTGAAATCTATCAATGTTCAAACCAAAACAAGTAAATTAATATAAAGCTGTGTATCTGAAATTCCTTTTATTATACAACTACATATTATACAGTGTATGAAACCTCCCAGCACTGTCCCACTCTGTGGAAATCAGTGCATTTTAAAAGTAAAAGAATTATCATAGCACTTGAGATAAGATCTAAGGTGATGGGTTTAGGGATATAGTGTTTGGACAAGATGGCCTCCTTAATACCCCATGTGATGATGGCTAGCATTTCATGGAACTCAAATGGGAGCTTTATGTTTGCAGCCCACCAGGAAGGCTGTATTTTATTATCTCAAGCCATGTGTGCTCCAGAAGGAAGTTTAGAATGGGACAAGTTCAGGATATGAAAGGAAATGGTGAGAAACAGAGCTATGGCTGTGTAGAACAAAATAACTATTGCAGATTGAAGCAATTGAGTATTCCGAAAATCAATATTTGAAAGTTAGTTCAGTTTTCCACATTTACTTTTCCACTTATCTCCTCCTTTTCTCCACATCTCCCCTTCTACCCCTCGCTCCTCCTCTTTAATAACTATTTATTGAAGCTTCAATGGCTCTGTACTCAATCCTGGAAACCAGAGCAGATTAACCAAGAAGCTAATGTAGTGTAAGTAAGCTTCAGGGTTCCTCACTTGGATGTGCCACATGGTTGTGCATTTGTATAAAACTTGAAATAGTAAAATATTTTAATAGAACTCCCTTAAGAGTGCTATCTCTTCCCACTAAATCTTACCCTTTGCAACATTTTTCCTCATGCCAGGTTGAATGCTGTTGACAATTTGGGGAACCAGTGAAGATGGGGGGGTTGTATTGGTGTTAATGTACATTGGCTCTGGGGGATATACTTATGTTGCTCCTAGGGACTTCAGTGCAGAGTTAAGTTACTGCTAGCTATTCTGGAATAGAAATGACTTTAAGGAACAGGGACTGACTCACTGAGCATCTCAGCCAGAGTGTAGGGCCAGAGGTTGAACTACAATTTAAATATGTCCGACATTACCTGGCACTTGAGTCATATGGTTAAGATGATAAACGAGGTTTGAAATGTATGCCTCCAAAAGCTAGTCTGTGGGAAATTCTTCTAATCATCAGCTGTGTAAAATTTTTAATGGGAGAGTCAGTTGTCACTGAAGCCTCATCAAAACCAAAGTCAGAAATGAATTTGATAATGTCACATATACAATTATAAATATAACATATATAGTTTTTTCTTTTGATAGCAATTGTTTGAAATAGAATTTCTCAGAATTCCTGTTTTTGTACCACTGCTAGGGCCCTATGCAACAAAATACATCTGTACACGAAGTCTCATGTTTTAAGCTTCCCAACTCTCAATAATAAAAAAAAATCAATCAACTGTGTTAGAGGAAAGATGATATTATCTTTCCATCCTTCTTTAAAAAATGAAATTACAAAGTCAGTATTATACAAAGAGGTGATCAAAGAGTAAATAACTTAAAAATGGGAAAATACTATAGAGATGTGTCCAACAGTTACTATAAAACATTACATTTTTTAATGTTGTGATGTCTGTTGTAGTTTTTAATTTTAAAAATATATAACTTGTGGTCTCTTTGTTCTAGATAAATTTTATTTTGTTATGCTTAACTTGTATTCTTTCTCTTAAAGAAGTCTTCCCAAATCATATAAGTTTGAGGACCCATAAAATCTATATATATTCCTGCTAGAAATTTCAAGAACAAATGTAAAAACTAAGATGGTGGTTGCCATCCAGAATTGTACATTATAGGCAAGGCAGAGTCTGGTAAAAAAAAATATTACAATACTGAGTGGACAATCGAAAAGAGGCACATGAAAAGTTCTGTGGTTACTTCAATGACCAAGTCAAATTAAATGCTCTGGCTTTAGCTCTGATAGTGTGTTCGTGGTAGAGGTTGGTGGGGTCTAATGGAATTTTTGTTTGTTTGTTTGTTTCCATCAGCTGCTTAATGTACTCAGTGAGCCACTGAGTTAGATTTACGCATCGGCAATCCCACACCTCCTCTGGAGCTGAGTGGTGAGGTCTGCCTTAGCTTATGGGCTATGTGCCTTTCGTCTTCTCTTCTGGTGCCACCAGCACATGATTCCCTCTCTGAGATTTCCTTGTTCTGCAATACTGGCTACTCAAAGGTTCAGTTGGCCTCTAGGGTATGCTGGAAGGGGGAACTCTGAGAGGACCTGAGATAAGTCTGGAAAGGTGAATGGTGATTTAGAGGGTCTTAAAACTCATCCAGGTTTTGGCTTTAGAAATCTTTTCTGCCTATACAAAGCAGACTGAATCCTGGCAGTAAGGCCATACTGAAATGCTATTAGCCTAATTAATACAGTGACATCATATCATAGAGGAAGGCCTCTCTCTGGAACCAGATGCAGCCATGCCTGCCTGGAAGCCTTTGGCAGGCTGTGACTGGCAGCATCATCCCAGACCAGAGATCCAGGTCTAGTCAGAAAATATTTACTGAATACCTGTTTTGTGTCAGTCCCTGGTCCAGGTGGTAGAGATAGAAAGATGAAAAGAGAAGATCTCTGCAAACAAAGGGTTCAGTTAAGTGAGTACAGTAAAAAAAAAAAAATACTAGAGTGGTGAGTACCAATAAAATACTGTGCTCTGTTTAGGTGTCAGGGGACCCAGAGAAGCAGGGGAAGCCACTTATGGGCTTCAAGAAAGGTTTCTCAGAGAAATTTATCTGGTTAATACGTTTTTAGTTTTCAAGACTCATATAAAGTAGGTTGATTTTTTCCAAGTATATAGAACAGAATGGCCTAATAAATTGAAACAAGATGGTGTGTTTATCAGACTATCTGTTCACTATATTGTAAAGTGTAAGTGGGGTGAGGTAGAAGATACAGCTGGAATAGTAACAGGAGACTTATGAGTTTGAGCATGGGCATTGTTCCTCAGACCTTTCTTTCTCAAACTATGACTCAAAAATCATTTCCGTCATAATGATCTGAGGACAAATATACACATTGCAGATTCTAATACCTACCTCATGGCTTCAATTATTTGTTAAAGACCTCCAAAGATTCTGCATTTTTAGCAAGTTCCTTGGGAGATGCGCATGTGCAGTGAAAGTAAAAGACTGACTAATTATGACATAGGTATCCACAGAGAGATTTTAAGAAGAGGAGAGATGATATATGATTGTCATTTTAGATAGATCCATCTGGGTGCAATATGGAAGGTAGAACTAAGTAGTGGGTAAATACAAAAAATAGCAAAACCAATTAGGATGTTATTGCATTAATCTTGGCAAGGAATGCTGAATGTCTGAGTTAGAGGAATGGAATAACAAAGAAAGAAGAAATGTTTTTAAAAGATACTTCAGAGATGAAGATGGGCAGACTATTTCAGAGATAATGAAGATGGGTTGGTTGTGGAGCAGTGGTGGTGATGGAGAAGGAGGAGGTGATGACAGCTTGGGTGAATAATAGATGATGAGGTCCTTCACTAATACTGAATCTACAGGATGAAGAATAAGATGGCAGTTAAGATGCCAAGTTTAGTTTTACTCTGAGGTTGTGGTATCTATCAGTGTATATCTATCTATGTGTATTTCAATTAAATATTCCAATAGAATTCAAGTCATTGCATAACCAGTTATAAAGCTCCTATTTGAGAGAGATTTCACGCACCATGTACTGCTCACTGCCAAGGCGGGGGTGGGGGCAGAACACACATGAGGAATTCATGCTTAAGGGTGGTTTGGTGCTACAAAACCTAGAGAAATATGCTCCAAATAGAGGGTGCTGGATGCTCTTACAAGGTATTTATATGTCCACAGGAGAATCAACGATTCCTCAGTATACACTTAGACTCAAGTTGCAACTTGATTGGTGGAAAACAAGGTTTGTCCTTGTGGTTTCTGCTGCTATTGCTTCTTTACCTTTTAGATGCCCCTAAGGCATCCAGATGTGGGACAAGGCCCCACTGTGGCAATGAAGGTGTGGGAATCAAATACTTTGTTGATTTAGCCATTGAAAAGTAAGGATTTTTATTTAGGGTCTTCTTTGTTTTATGTTTTGTTTGATTCCTTTGGGGGGAGAGGAAGTTTGTTTAATGTTAGTAGCTCATTTCTATGGTGCCCTACTTTAAATCTTGGGTCTTAATGATATTTAATTCTCTGACCAAACATTGGCATGGATTTTGAATTTCAAGATTTCCATTCAGGATGTTTGAAAATAACATCTTGAGAAAACACAGTATAAAAAGTGCCCTTCCTCTGGAAAGAGCTTGTGCCATTCTGTGAATAGTTCTAGCTATGAATACTTTTAAAATCATACCAAAGTGTATTTACTTATGCAAGTATTTAAATAAAGACTAGTTCATTGAATTTATAAATGAAAATTTAAGAGGATGAAAACATAAAAACTTTCTCAAGCATTTTTGAGATTATTATTACCTCTAGTTTCCCCTCTGGCTGCTCTTTATATATATATATATATATATATATATATATATATATATATATATATAATATGGTCTTTAAATTCCTAAATACTGAACATTTTTCAAAGTTTACCTTTGGTCTTCTGATTTCTATAGCACACAGTAGCTCAGAAAATGAATCCTTTTCAATAATGCCAACAATCACCCATCGAAAGACAATTCTGAAGCTTGTTTCGTATAATCTGATCCTTTCAATGCTTCCATAAGATGCACATTTTCATGCCTGACTCACCACCTCCCTCACAAAATCATGTCCCTTTCTAGACCTCCTCACAACTGATTTTCATATTCTCATGCATTCTCTGGTTGCCGGGTTCCATCTTCACACAACTTTTAGTTCTTCCATTTTTCTTTTCCGCCACAATATTGTCCTGTGAGATAAATAAAACACAATATGTAAAGCACAAAATATGTGAAACCTGGAACATGCTAGACACTAATCAAGTGAGCATTGACTTCTTCCACCTTTCCTCCCAGATCTCAGCATTAGAGCAATTCCACGTTCTTGTCATTGGGCCCCAGTGTATCCTTCTGTCCATTGCATTCTATGCTATACAATATTGTCATAGGCATTCTCTAAAAGGTTTCCACCCACAAATCCTTTGTATTGGGTTTACTTGTATCCCTCAAAAAGCTATGTCCATGTGCTATAGTGTGTTTACATGATGTACATACACAAACCTATAAGACTCAATCACTATCCGGAGCATGAAAGGGAGGGAAGGGGGAGGGAATAGGGTGGGATTGAAGGGAGGGCTAAATGTGCAATGTGTGCATGTATGATGTTCATACCCTGACATATATCAAAATGTATAATTACAATGCACCAATAAATGAACATAAAAAGTTTAAAAAAAAAGCTATGTCCAATCCCTAGTACGTGAATGGGAAAATTATTTGGAAAAATACACTTTTGCAAATGTAATAAAGTTAAGGGGCTTAAGAATTGAGATCATCATAGACTTAGGGTGAATCCTAAATTCAATGGCAGGTGTCCTATAAGAAGAGAAGTCTCAAACACACAGAAGGGACAGCCATGTGAAGATGAAGGCAGAGACTGGAGTGGAATATCCTTAGACCAAGCAATGCCACGATTGACCACAGCCACCAGCAGAGAAAAGAGATGACTGGAGTCTCCTTCAGAGCCTCCGGAGGGAGCTACCCTGGCCACATTTTGATGTAGGATTTCTGGCCTCCAGAAATGTGATGGAATATTTTTGTTTTGTTTTGTTTTGTTTTAAATTACCAAACTTGTGGAAATTTTTCATGACAGTTCTAGAAAACCAATATACCTCCTTAGCCTGTTTTTTTTAAGTTTAATTGAATTTATTTTTAGCTGACATACAAAAACATAAAAGCTATACATATTAACAGGGTACCATGTGATGTTTTGATATATGTATACATTGTGTAATGTTTAAATCAGGTTAAACATATCTATTTCCTCAAGTATATGTCATGTCTTTATGTTGAAAACTTTCAAAATATTTTCACATAGCTTTTTGAAATATACAGTGCATTATTGTTATCTATAGCCACCTAAATGTGCAATAGCACCCCAGAACTTCTTGCTCCCATCTGACTGTAACTTAGTAACCATTGATCATCCTTTCCCCCATCACTCCTTCTACCCTACTCTCCCCGGCTTGTGGTAACCACCATTCTACTCTCAACTTCTATGAGATTATCTTTTTAGATTCCATTTATGAGTGAGATAATGAGGTACTTGTTTTTTGCTCTTGGCTTATTTCACTTAACATAATGATCTCCAGTTCCATCCATGTTACTGCAAATGACAGGATTTCTTTCTTTCTTTTATTTTTATTTTTAGTCTAATCTTTAAGGTACCGCTTAATCGGGATTCAACCTAACCTTCCAAGTTTTTCTCTTATTACTATTTTTACAACCTTCTCTCTTCTGCATACTGATAGCACCTTGATTGTGCAGCAATTATTTATATATTTTGCCTTCTCTACTGTTATCCCCTTACCCCTTCTGAAACTCATTGTGTCTTCCCTGCTTATTCAAATTCTAATCTTGAAATGAAGGGTCCACTACCATAGTCCAAATGGGTTTTTTTTTTCTTATTCTGAATTTTTATAGCACATACTTGACATCAAATCATGTTTGGTTCAAACAGCATTTTGCTTTGCTTTTCACATATGTGTGTATCTCCTTGAGGGCCGGATGGTTTTTACAACTTAGAAAATTTTGAATAAGTAAATGAAGTCAGTAAGTACTGGCAGAGAATGCAGGTGTTAAGGGCTAAATTGTACTGTGATCTCCATTCATATGTTGAAGCCTTAATTTCAGTACCTCAGAATGTGACTATATTTGGGGATGGGGCCTTTAAAGAGATAATTAAGGTTAAATGACTTTTTAGGAATGGTCCCTAATGCAATCTGACTTTTGTTCTTATTAAGAGAACATTGGGAAATACAGAGACGGGCACCTGAGGCTCACCTGCAAAGAGGAATGACCACACCATGTAGAGAGGCTGCAAGAGGGTGGCCATATGCAAGCCTAGGAAAGAGACCTGAACAGACACTTCCATTATGGCTCTCAGAGAAAAGCAAGCTTGGCAGCATCTTGGGCTTGGATTGACAGCCTCCAGCACTGTGAGAAACGAAATTTTGTTTTTTTAAGTCACCCAGTCTGTAGTGTTTTGTCATGGCAGCCTCAACAAACTAACACATAAAGAAAGGCTAAAACTAAGAGTTAAAAAATAAAGGAGGGGCCAGGCATGGTGGCGCACGCTTGTAATCCCAGTACTTTGGGACGTGGAGACCTAAGGATCCGGGTTTGCGGCCAGCCTCAGCTCTCTCTCTCTCTCTCTCTCTCTCTCTCTCTCTCTTTCTCCCTGTCTGTCTGTCTCTCTCTACTTAGTGAGGCCCTCCGCAACTTTGTGAGACCCGGTTTCAAAATAAAGTATAAAAAATAGGACCGGGGGTGTAGCGCAGAGGTAGAACGCACCTGGGTTCAATCCCCGGTACCGCAAAATAATAAATAAATAAATAAAGGAGGAACAAGACTAACATATCTTCTTCCTGAATTGATGATACTCTTTTCTCTCAGGTACTTGTCTTATTTCTTTTTCCTGTCTGTTTGACAAAGCACTTAATAAAGCCCAATAGCCTCTTGGTTTATTATGAAAACCATATCCCGTATCACTTTAGTATGAAGTTCAAAAAGATCTGTGAGTGGAACTGGAACCTGGCTTCCCATTCTTCATCTTTTTCTAGAATGATATTATTGACCATAAGTCAGGAAGCTAACTAGTAATCTCATCAATTAATCTGCCAATTTAAAACTATTATGTTTAGTCTTGAGGCTTATGACTATGTGTTTTCTGGGACTGATGATAAGGGAATATTAGTGGATACCCTGGGTAGTTGCCTGGAGGGATTAAGACAACCATGGCTATTTTATTTTCTTATTTTATGCATATATATTTTTCCGAGATCAGATCAGTGTGTACTTTACTCTTCCTAATTCTTTTGCCACCCCATAATCTCCACTTCCTAGAGAAACAATGCATTGGGATTGATTCCATATTTCTCAAATTGAGTTTGAAATCTTGAGTTCCCTTCTTGGAAAGTAATTGTAGAGCTCCATTGACAATATGTAGCATTCCAGAGAAAGACATCCAAAATGGTGAGGATTCTACACACTAAAGCAAATGAGATGGTTGGCATTTGATTGGAAATATATGGGGGCTCCCTACTGATTGAAGTTATCAATTTGTTCTCTGTGGCTCTTGAGGTAAAGGTTGGGCCTAATAGGTGGACCTTGTAGAATGCTGATTTAAGTTTGACACAAGAACTTCTACTTGGTGTTTTAATCTCTTAAGTAGGAGAAGTAATGAAGTATAGAAACCTAGTGAGTTGTGATGGAGCTTAGTGGTTTAAAGGGTTTTAGAGTCCTGGCTTTACTTATTACTAGATGTGGGATCTAGTCAAGTAAACCTTAGTATCCCCATCAAAATAGGATTACTGCTTGCACCTATATCATAGAGTGCCAGATGAAGTAGTGAAAGGAACTGGTGAGGAAGCCAATGCTAAGATGTGTGGTTTAACATAGTCAAAAATTTCATCAATGCCTGTGTCTGCTTTTGAGCTCTAGTTTGTCTGACTTTGTTATATCACATTGTTTCCAAGATTCCTTCCAATAAATAAGAGGGAAAGGAAGTATAAATGGTAAGGCTATGGTGAGTATTTTTAAAGAGAAAGAAATGGGCCCCACCCTTTGCCTTATGTCTGACCCTACAGCTAGTTAAATGATTTTATTAATCAAGCTGTAAGTCCATTTAAAGGCCAAGAGAAGTGGTTTCTTCTCTTCCACTGGCAGCTCCTACCCCTCTCCTCCCTCGCTTCAACACTTTCCAGACATTAACAGAGTGATCCTAATCCACAACTGGAGAATACCTCTGATAGGAGCCATTACTAATCCATCCTACACCCTTTTCTACCACCTTAACCCATGGAAGTCTGTTTTTGAAAGCTCAGCTCTGACAAGGCTCATTGCAAAGTTAAACAAATGTGAACTTCTTTCTGTATCTTCTATTCTGTTCCACTGTTCTGTGTGTCTGATTTTCAACAAAGGTGCTAAACACATACATTGGAGAAAGGACAGTCTTTTCAACAAATGGTGCTGGGAAAACTGGTTATCTACCTGTAGAAAAATGGGACTAAATCCTTACCTGTCACCCTGCACATGATGTGAAGATGAATCAAAGACCTGGAAGTTAGACCAGAGTCTGTGAAATTATTAGAAGAAGGCATAGGTTTAATACTCCAACATATAGGCATAGGTAGCAACTTCCTCAACAAGACCTCCAAAGCACAGGAAATTAAAACAAAAATTAATAAGTGGGATAGCATTAAACTACAAAGCTTCTGCTCATCAAAGGAAACCATCAAGAGCCTGAAGAGAAAGCCTACGGAATGGGAGAAGATCTTTGCAAGCTATCCCTCTGACAGAGGTCTAATATCTAGGATATACAAAGAACTTAAAAGACTTTACAATAAAAAAGCAAACAATCGGATCAAGAAGTAGGCAATTGAAATGAATAGACACTTCATGAAAGAAGAAGACACAAATGGCCAATAAATACATGAAAAAATGTTCAACATCATTAGCAACCAGGGAGATGCAAATCAAAACTACTCTAAGATTTCATCTCACCCCAATTCGAATGGCAATCATTAAGAAGTCAAACAACAACAAATGTTGGCGAGGATGTGGGGAAATTGGGACTCTTCTACACTGCTGGTGGGATTGCAAACTAGTTCAACCACTATGGAGATCAGTGTGGAGATTCCTCACAAAACTGGGAATGGATCCACCATATGATCCGGCTATACCACTACTGTATATCATACCAAAGGGATTGAAACTAGAAAACAACAGTATTATATGCATATTCATGTTCATAGCAGCACAATTCACAGTGGCCAAATTATGGAACCAACCTAGATGTCCATCAACAGATGAGTGGATTACAAAATTATGGGAAATACACACAATGGAATTCTACTCAGCAATAAAGAAGAACAAAATAACATCATTTGCAAGAAAATGGAAGGATCTGGAGAACATTATGTTAAGCAAGATCAGCCAATCACAAAAAAAGAAGGGACATATGTTTTTCATTAATATGCGCAACCTAGGGAGTAGTAGGGACACACAAGGGACTCTGGTTGATAATGGAGAACCCTCAGTGGGGCAAGGGAAGTGGTACAAGGGAAGGAGAAGGGCAAGAAAAAAGTGAATCCGTGGAATTACTATCATAAACAATGTGTACATGTGAGAATATACCAACATCATTCTCTGTACTTCATATGGGTGGGGGGAGGTGGGGTGGACAGTAAGAGCTGTGTGCATGTATGTTAACGTCAAATAGATATTCATTATGATGTGAGACTCCAACGCACCAATGAAAGCATGTTAAAAAATGTGCAATGTGTGCATGTATGGTGTTCATACCCTGACATATATCAAAATGTATAATTACAATTTACAATGCACCAATAAATGAACATAAAATGTTAAAAAAAACAAAAACAAATGTGAAACTCAGATTTCTGCTTTTTATCATAAACTATGAAAACTTAGAAGCAAACTGAGAAGAAAAACACCAAGTGGTTTGAATCTGAAGCAGGTCATTTTCAGGGAGACCCCCTAGGGATAATTTATAGCAATCAGCCTCTAGGTATCACCACCACCCTGGGGTGTCTTTCTGATTCCATTCTGAGAGAGAGATACCTTGAATTTTGTTAAAAATGTATTAAGCACGTATTGTGCTCAGTGATCCTGAAATATGCCTGATAACAAGCTGTCTGGTTGCCACCTATTAAACAGGTTTATGTCTAGGAGGGACTAGAAGAATATGAGATATTTAATTAGAGGTGCTTGTCATCACTAATGAACAACAAGACATAGTTTGAAAAGTTCTTTGAGACAGTCACTTGAAAATGCCAACAAACTTTAAAAAAAGTACAGCCTGGGGTCAAGTTACTATGCACTAATAGTGGCTGTGTTGTGCTCTGCCTACATCCTATTATTTGGTCCTGCAATGTGTTGGCAAGGCTCAGGTTACCATCCCCATTTTACAGATGAGAAAATTAGGTGCAAAGAACTTCTCAGGCTCGTACAGCACTAAAAATCTAAAACTTGTGCTATTTGTACTTTAAAAATCACATGTTCCTCCCCAAATTATGAAAGTCCATCGAAAGAATTGAAGTAGGTTTCATGATGTATCTCTTCTCATCACAGATGAATTTCCTTCTACCTATCTCACCCAAATTTTAAAATCTCACCACCAATATTACACAGACCTGTTGTTCCCATGTACTCAGGTTTTTTAGTAAAATAAGAAGAAACCACTATTTTTAAATGGATGCATGTGCATTAAGAAAAAAAAACTGCCATGTGATTTTAAATATGAATACTGATTCCTAAACATTAGTCATTATTTTCAAACTCAAGTGCTTAGAATGTTTAAATGTTATATTTTGTGTGGATTTCTCCAGGACATTGAGATATCTTTGTGTGTGTCTAGGTGTATGTATTTATCTTAGGATATATGCATACTGACAAAAGTATTGATATAGAATATTTTTGCAGGAATTGAACCCCTACAATCATTAATTATACATAAAATCTAAATAGCAGATATATCTCATATAGGTCTGACTACAATTCCTCTTTAGGAATAGCTGTCCTTTGCTTTTATGATATTGGGAAAAGAGAAGATTTAGGAAAGAAGTACAAGCATTCCTCAGGCCCCTCTTCCCTCCAATCTCTTGAACTAGCAGGAATATCCTCTGCTCCCACCCTGTCACCCTCCCAATGCAGTGGCAAAGTCGAAGGGTAATTGGGTCCAGATTGGAGGTGTTTAAATATTCATGAGGCTGGCAGGGGACTGGGAGGGGGTGACAGTCTGGAATGGGGTAGGGGCTGCGGGAAGTGATTAGTCATTGAAAGCTAGTGAACAATTCTGAGAAAGAGACCAAGAGGAAAGAAAAAGGCAGGGATTGGGGGTGGGAGAAAAGAGAAGAAGAAGAGAGGGAAGAAGAGAGAGGAGAGAGAGAGGGAGTGAGGGAGAGAGGGAGGGAGGGAGGGAGAAGAGAGAGAGAGAGAGAGAGAGAGAGAGAGAGAATATGTGCTATGAGCAATAGCTGTGGACCTTACAGTTGCTGCTAACTGCCCTGGTGTGTGTGAGGGAGAGAGAGAGAGAGAGCGAGAGAGAGAGGGAGGGAGGGAGGGAGGGAGGGAGCGCGCTAGCGCAAGAGAGCGAGTGAGCCAGCGAGCAGAAAAGAGGTGGAGAGGGGGGGAATAAGAAAGAGAGAGGAGGCAAGGAGAGAAGGCAGGAAGAAGGCAAGGGACGATACAACCATGCTGTGCTGTATGAGAAGAACCAAACAGGTAGAGCTAAAGATTTTTACTTCTTGCTCTTGTGAAATTACCAGACTACAATATTTCCTTGTACAGGCAGGAAAAAAATATTTTAACTGCTTCTGCTCTGGCGTGGTGCTCATTCGCGTTTCCTTAGCATATGGTAACTGATGGTTGCATCGCAGCTTTTATTCTTTTCTGTCTTTCATGTTCTGGTTTTGGAATGCTGCTGCTAATTAGGATGAGGGTAGGGAAAATATGCCCGTTTAGCTAGAAATGCAATGGCTTTTTTGCCTATTAGTAAATGCTCCGCGTTTCAGGTCTCTGGTTTTGAGGGTGTGGATGTAGAAAGGGGTGTGGGGAAGATGTGGGCTCTACCTACAAGATAGGGAGGAGATCCTTTATTTTATCTGCAAAAAGCAAGGTGGAGGGAATGATATTCAGGGTTGAGTATCGCTTGTTCTGTCGTTTCTCACATGTGCTGCGGAAGATGCCTTATTTCTTACATGCATGAGCCTCAAAGGGGCTCAGGTATTTATGGAAAAAACATGTGAAGGTTTTATTTATTTATTTTTCAATGAATGAATTAAACTGTGATTTGGGATTTTTAAAAAAGAGAACCTAAAGACAGCTGAGGCTGGGGGCGAAATTGGCTGTGTAGAAGGGGAAAATCCCCTTTCTAAGATCGGTAGCCGATTGTGCACCAGCTGGTCGGAGGAGAGGGTGGACCACGCCCCTGGGAGCTTTGAGCTCTGCTGGGATGGGAAAGGCGAGCCGGGTATTACCTGTTGGAAACCAGGTCTTTTCTCTTTTTCCCCCTCCCTTGCTTCTTTCCTTGAATTATCAGTGACCAGAGATGTGTTAACACCCTGGATGATCAGCATGGTGACTCATTTTTATCAGGAAGAGGGACACATCCAAGATTAGCAGAAATCAGAATCCCCTCCTTCCCTCCCCCACTGCTGGGTTTTTCTTCCATTTCAAATTGCTCACTTATTTCTTGAAAGACATTTTAGAAACTTGATTGGGGGTGAGGGTGGGGAAGAATGACGAGTTCCGTATTCTGCAGTAAACCACAGTGCCCTGACATTCTCCAAAAGGAGCTTTTCAAACATTTGTTAGAACACTTCTGAGTGATTTTGGTGAAGGTGAAGGAGAAAAAATGGGTGTGGGATATGGGTGTGTGTGTGTGTGTGTGTGTGTGTGTGTGTGTATGTGTGTGTGTGTGCCTGCTTGCCCATGGTGGGGTGGTGGGGTGCAATCTTGGTCAAAGAAGTCCTTTGCAGATGGATTGCCTTAGGGATGGGGTGCAAGAGATGGGATTTGGGTGTTATTCCTGTGCAGGTATTGAAAATTGGGCGATTTGTAATACACTCCCCGAATCCAAAGGGGTGGAGGAGAGTGGAGAAGAAACAGCCTGCCAGCCTTGCATTAGCCAGCGCCCTGGAAGGAGGGGTGGGGATGAGGGAGAAGGAAGAGGAAGAGAGATAGAAGCAGAATGTCAGAGCAGTGGGTGGGGAGGCAAGGCAAGAATGAATGGATGAATGAATGAAGTTACAGACATCCTTGGTCTTGAGATGTTTGGAGAAAAGTCAGTTGGGGGTGGGGGCTATTTGCAGCATTTCTCTAAACCACTCTTTGCTCCCAGAGACTGATGCTTCCATTAGATTATTTTTAAAACTAGGATGTTTCCTCTCCTCCTCATCTTCCTTCCTTTTAATATATAAATGTAATAGATACAGGTGTCTGGGTTAAGCACACTGTCAAAGAAAGGTTCTAAGGTTACCCCACTGGTGAGGTGGGGAAATAAAATTTAGGAAGGCGGAGCCCTGAGGAAACCAATGCTATTCATTAAAAAAAAAAGCTTTAATTCTGGAAAGAAAAAATGCTGTTTTACAACTTGTTCCCACCCTTTCCATACATATTCAAGCATACACATGTCTTCTTTGATAAAGGAAACTAAGCATGATTTTTAGACAGGGAATTGGGCTAAAGGGATTCCCTTCCCAAAAGGAGGACAGCTGTCTTCACCAGGAGCCTGGAGCATTTTTTTCTGATGTGCAAAGTGATGAAGATGAAATTGTGTGTTTAGGGAGTTGTAGAAATTCGCATGTGAATGTGTATAGCCTCCTCCGCATACTTGATATGCAACAGCCATGCATGTGCTCCGCATGGTTTCCACTACCTTCCTATGTTTCAGCATCATTCATATGCAAAGGAGAAAATGTATGGAAATGGTCTTTTGGGTGCACAGATTTTATAAATGTGTACTTATGTGTGAAATGTTCACATCTGTATAACACTGTTACATATCATTCACATTGGTCAGTATTTAAGATACCATTAAATCAGACAGAAGGAAATGGTGTATTTAGGGTGTAGGCTCACGCTTCACGGACTGGCATGTATATAGTGTGAATGCTTAAGGCTCACACAGGTTTCCTGCTTGTGGTAAAATGATCCTCTGTCATTCGTGGCAGAATCCAGTGGTGACCATCCTTCCTCTGGCATCTATTTGTCGTCTTAGTCCTTAACAGGGAATAAAACAAGGGTGCAAACCTGCAAAGGTCTCAACTCTGCCACACCCATAAAATCCAGCAGCAGCGTGGGAGGGGGCGGGAGGGCTGCACTTCCTTCCTCTTCCACTTGAGCAGCATAAAGAAGCAAGCTTGGATTTCCAAGTTGTAATACATTGCCAGTGGGTGAGACGATCACATAATGATCTGTATTGGCAATTAGTTCCCACTCTAGATTATTATAGCAGGAAGAAGAGAATGAGTGAGATGGAGATGAGAAGATGGTAAGGGAGTGGGCAAAGGAGGAATAAAAGAATCCTTGATGTTTATTGGTGTATGATTTTCAAATATCTTGGGGCTGACTTTAAATAGCTCAATTACCACACCTATTCCAGATGATTAAAAACTTGCAAGGTGTGAAGAATGTTACAAAGAAAGAAAACTGGGAAATGTTTCCTTTGTTTAAACATAGTGACTTTAGTTTGTAATTGAAGTGTAAAGAATGCACTGCAGGCAAGTAGCCTCTCTATCCCCCCAGCCCCTAACCCTGCTGACATCTGCCTTTTTCTCCATACAACAAATAGTTCTTATCTCTGAGGGCTGATCTGTGGTTTAGAATTCCAGCCATGCTGCACTTCCTCTGGCAGCAGCAGGAAGGTGTGCAGGGACTCAGGCAGCCTTGCCTCCTGGTGTAGGCCATTTCCTAGTGATGAATTGGATTCCTCCTAAATCTCTCTGAGCCACACCCAGTGTCATCCAGGGACTTAGTGAATTAATTAAATGGAGACATTCTACTTAATATAATTGAAGCTGCCCATTTTTAAAATAGTGGTTTCCACCACACATTTCCAAATTTAAACAGAAGAAATGATTCAAAGGGCGTTTTTTTTCCCCTGCCAAATTATCTGAACTTAACAGAGAACCTTAGAAAATTCATGATGAATCTAGAAATGGGTTCATTTCTTGTGACTGCAATTTTTCCTAAGCAATAGCAGGGCACATACACAATGAGCCCTGGTCTCCTGCTGAGAGTCTCTGAAACTCTTTCCACCCCCACCCCATACCACCCCCCCAGCCCATGCTGAGGCAACTGTAATAAGAAAACACAGGGTTAATTTTCTTTCTTGCTGAGCTGGCAAAACTACAGAAACCCCCTTTGATGTTTGCTGCTAAAGGGCAGAGCTCCTGCTTACAAGAGAGAGAGAGAGTGGCTGGGGTCTCCTCTGCCTCCATCAGGGTGAAATTGTCTTTGATCTGCCTGGGGCTAAATTAATCCATACATGAAGAGCTGTACCTGGCCCCACATGGGAAGGGTGTGGGTCTACAGGCAATAATAGAGCATGTACATTAACCCAAGGTCCCCCTTGTTCATATTGATAAAGTGAGACAGGTCTAAAATCCTTTTCTATTAATAGTTCAAAGAGTGCATGTAGCCAGTTCATCTCAAGACATGGTACAGCATTTAACTCTTTGCTTCCCTAATAGTTGTAATAGAGGTATTCAGACTCCCGAGTGGTGTCTGCTGCAAACCAAAGAAGTTGATTGCGCACAGGAGTTCTCCCTTTTGGATTTCTGAAGTGTAGTCAGGTTGTCTCTGCACCATTGTAATTGAATCTTCATAACATTCTCCAAAGCATTGGGAAGAGCACTAAAGCTGGGAGTCCTCAGTTGGTGCCACTTACTGATTCTGGGATCTTGAATGAATCACATCATCTTGGGCTTCAGTCTCCTCCTGTCAAATGGGGACTAAAAGACAAACAAATAAAACAAAACCAACCAACCAACAAACAATCCCCCCAAACACACCCCCCTTAACCTTCAAGGATTTTTGCAAGGATTAAACATAATTGGTGTGGAAACCAAGATCAGTTTTAAGAAATCTGTCTCCCAAGTTTTACACCGTGAGGCTTGACAAAATCACATTTTTCACAATTGCCATGTGCCTACTGTGTCTGCCTTTTTCTGTTAGAGGGGAGTTCCTTCTGGTCATAGTTGAGCTCTCTGCTGGGACTCTTGCTCCTTCCCTGGGGTTTTCTCCAGAGCCTTGCTCCCTCATGCAATACTCTCTCTGGAGATTTCCCCATCTTGTGCTTTATTAACTCCTCTCCCCATCACCTAAGAATGTGCTCTTGTCTCTTCTATCTTAAAAGATCCTCTTCTTACTCTACCTCCCATCTCCACAGTGCTCTGTGTCACCCTCCTTTTATTTTTATTATTTTTTGTGATACTGAGGATGGAACCCAGAGACATTCTATCTCCTTTTTTTTTAAATTACTTTTTTTTTTAAACAGAGTCTTGCTAGGTTTCTGAGAGTCTTGTTAAGTTGCCAAGGCTGGTCTGAAACCTATGATTCCCCTGTCTCAGCCTCCCAAGCACTGGGATTACAGGCATGCACCACCACACCCAGTTTACCCTCCTTTTAGAACAAAGTTCCTAAAAGTCCTCCACATTCACTTTCCCCATCACTTCCATTCACTATCCCACCTATTTTAATGAGGTTTCTGTTCCCATAATTCTACTGAAACATGTTCTGATAAGGATACCACATCCAGCATCCCTTCAGTCTGCTCTTATTTGCTATCTCTTTGGCATGTTGTGTTGTTTCTCATTCCTCTTCCTCAAACTCTCTCCTCACTGGGCTCCCTTGACTGTTCTCTTCCTCCTCCCTCTCAGACAGGACCTGCTGAGTCTCCTTTGCCAACGTCTTGACTCTCTGTCTTACTCACAACATATCAATGATCTCCTGGTTCATAATCTTGTTCATTCCTCCTGTCACTCCACTCACTAATCCTGGATGATCTCATCCTGCTCAGAGCTTTAACCCTGGTGTGATTTCCAATCCAGAGACCAGGCATCTGTCTGGAACTCCTGACCCATAGATATCTTGGCACATTTGAAAGACACCCAGGTTCATCATGTACAAGACTAAATTCGCTGTCCTGTGTTTTGTAACACTCTTGATCTTCCTTATTACCCTTATTGTTGTAACACTGTCCATCCAGCTTCAAAGCTCTAGGAACTTGGGAGAAATGTTGAATGTATTTTGCCCCCCACATCCAGTTACTAAATCTTTTGACTCCAGTTTAAAACAAAAGGGAATGCATCCTCTGCTTTTCAACCCTACCTGTTGAAAATAACCTTATTCAGACTTTTCATTCTCTGTCTTCTGAACAAAGGCAATTGCTGCCCACGTGGACTTCCTGTCTGCACATTTTCCTCCTTCCAATCTCCTTGCAAATAACACTGGAGTTGTCTTTCACCTAATGTAAATCCAGTCATATTATTTTCCTCATTTACATCCTACAATGGTTCCCTGTAACTCTAAGCTAAAATTCAAACTCCTCAGCATGGATGGCATGATCTAGCCCTGCCCACCTTTCTAAGCTGTCCTCCAATACCTTCTCCTTCACACCTCTGATACCACATCAGTATTTCAGGCCTTGGTGGCTTTGCTCACACTGTGCTCTGTGCCCACGTTACACTTCCTTCTCAGGCTGGAAAATTTCCATCTCCTGCAAGAGCCAGCTATTTGAATACACTCTTAACCTTGCTAAGGAAGTTCTCTTCTACCTTGCTTGTTCCCTGTGCCATCTCTTGTACTGTCCATTGCCACTTACTGTACTATACAGCATGCATTTCTTCACACACTGGTATTCACACTGCAAGCTACATAAGGAAAAAAATACCAATTCTTTGTCTATCCCTAGTGTCTACCATAATGCTTGGTACATAAAATAAATGGTTTTGACTATGAATAATCTGTTTGCTAAATGAGCATGGAACTAGGCTTAGAGTCTTTCCATGAGTTGTGGCATTTTTATTTTATTTATGGTACTGGGGGTTGAACCCAGGGGCATTCTACCTCTGAGCTACATCTCCCAGCCCTATTTTTTTTTTATTTTGTTGCAGGGTCTCACTAAGTTGTGGAGGGCCTTTCTAAGTTGCTGAGGCTGGCCATGATCTGAGATCCTCCTGTCTCAGCCTCCCAGGTACTAGGATTACAAGTGCGTACCACCACACTGGGCTAGATTATGGCATATTTAAATGGATGGAATCACTAGTAGATTTTTTAAATCTATTGGCATTAAATTTTAAAAGTGGAGATGATCATTATTGACTTTTTGGGGGAGGTAGTACTGGGGATTGTACCCAGGGGCATTCTACCTCTGAGCTATACCCTTTGCCCCTTTTTTATTTTTTGTTTTGAAACAGGGGTCTCACTAGGTTGCTGAGAGTCTCACTATATTGCTGAGGCTGTCCTAGAGACTGTGATCCTCCTATCTCAGCCTCCCAAGCACTGGGATTACAGGTGTGCACCACCATGCTTGACCATCATTGACTCTTATTATTGACTTATAGACATGCCAACCATCTGTTTTTAATGAGCCCGTTTATAGACTGTATTTCTCCAAACTACCCTTCCATGTCCTTCACCTCCACCAACCAGTATGCCAGCCCCAGCCTCTGAGGTTAACAGAGTCCCACTTCAGACACATGGCTACCACATTCTTGGATCTCTGTGTGGTCCTCCAAGAACTTGTGTTCCTTGCTTTGTTCTACAATTATTACAAATGGCCCTGAATCAATCTCTTGATGCTTTTAGTTAGTTGATTTATTTACTGATTGCACAAACTTAAAAAAAATGCATGTAGTCCTAGGCTATGCTTAGGAGTGTGTGTTCAGGAATTAATTTTATCTTCATTTGGATGTTTCTCCTTCCTATATAATAGTATCCACAAATAGACACCTTGCGTGTAGGTCAAGGGAGGGTAAATGGTAAGTGGTCCCTCAAATGTGTGTTAAATGCATGAGAATTGGATCAATTATTTCTTTCTTTGGTTTGAATAGACTGAATAGAACTGGGTTCTCAGGGAGGCCTACTGTGTCTGGTATGGGGGAAATTGTAACCACAGCTTTCCATGAAAAATACTTTCAACCAGACATTAAGTAGTATATTTTCTCTGACTAAAGTGGACTGTCTTTGAGAAGAGCAGTAAGACAAAATGATTTGTAGGTGAAGTTTATATTTAACTGCTACAGTTGGATGGTGTTCCTCAACCACTGTACCCTTTATTCTATATCTCACTCAATGCTTCCAATCTCTTTGGCATTGGGTTTTCTTATACTTTTCTCTCCTCCAAGTGAAATTTTTCTGATTAAGTTACACCAGTTCATGCTAGTGTTTAGTGAGTGAGGCAGTGGGAGAACTTGAAGAAAAACTGGCATCTGGACCAACTTTCAAATTAAGTATTTTAGGCAAAACAGGTACTTTATATCTAGCATATAGTAGATTCTCAATAAATGCTTGTTTGAGGGAATAAGTATTGGAAGAGAGGGACCATCATGGTGGGTTGCAGTAATAATGATGGGGCGATGTTCTGCGACAGAAGGCCATCCTGTGTACCTATTGAAATAAGCTTTGTATGAATACACACTCAACTGTATTGGTCCTTCACACAAGGTGGTTATGGATAGTTACAGTTGCCTCTTCAGAGTGTACACCTGCCACCATTTTGGGTTTAGTATGGAAGCATGACCTTCCAGTTTTTCTATCCTTAGTTATTTTCAGATCTTATTTTCTTAGATGTTGTTTGTTTAATGTCCTGTTTCATGTCTTTGTAGTGGAATTAACCCTTCCCTTGGGTTGTAGACCTGGTTCTGCCAATTGCTTGTCGTG
This sequence comes from Glis glis, assembly GCA_004027185.1. NCBI lineage: Eukaryota > Metazoa > Chordata > Mammalia > Rodentia > Gliridae > Glis > Glis glis. Next base: position 25,364 of record PVJS01000950.1, read on the forward strand.
TGATATTGGGTAAGTAACTTAATCTTTCTGAGCCTCAGTTTATTCATCTGTGTAGTGAGCACAAAAAACCCTCCAAATCCCAACTTGCCTTTTTTTAAAACTAGGTTGGTATAAAGCTCAAATAAAGTGATAAAAATAAAAGTGTTTTGCAAACAAGGTGTTTTTCAAATATACAGTATTATTAATTTCACATTTTGTTCCCTAAAATATTCACAGCTCTATTCAAACAAGAAGTACCATTGCTATCCCTAGAGAAAATATACATCCTCTTCCCCCACCCCTCCTCTTCTATTCTCTACAAAGTAAATATTAACCGTGCTGATGGATGGGAGCATAGTGTATCTTTATAATTTCCTTTGAGAACATCAGCGGCAGAATTGAGATAAGCAAATATTCAAATGCTCATGAGTCCCAACTGTCATGAGCATTAGAAATAGCCACTCTTTTCTGATTTATCTTTTTCTGTTTTGTTCTTTTCCTCATGTCTCCATCTCTTCGCCATTTGCTAAGTCTGCTGCTTGTCCCCATCCCCACCCCCATTTCACTTCCAAACTGGGTTCTGGGCACTAAGATTTCCAGGCATGCTGTGCTCACATCCATCACATGAGGGCCCAGTCAGGCAGAAGCGTGGAGAGGAAAGGTAGAGATGGTTAGGAGGCTGAAAATGGAGATGCAGCCTGGTTAGAAGCCTACTGGGCATCTTTTCCATAACAAATTCAGGGTTCCTCAGTGTATCAGGAATAAACCTTGATCAGAAGAGTGTACAATCTTGAACCTTATAAATTCAACTCTAAGTGCCACAAATAATCTTGTAAGCCCTCAGAATTTCCACAAAGGACATTTCATTTCTCCTGTGTTCTGGGTTAGGATGGGAATATGTTACCAATTTAGTACAACATAAGTTATCAGATTCTCATACAAGCAATAGAATTCTGCAATCCCAAGAAGCTGAGTTTTAAATACATGGATACTATTTGGAAATATTTCAAAGTATAATAATCAGGTCAAGTTGGAATAAGAGATTTTATTTAACCTACAAGCCAAATGCCTAACATAAAAATGAGTATCATACACATTTTGCAAAACTATTTTATGGAGGGGGCTCATGTAGATTATATACTAACTGGAAATTTGGAAATAAGCTGGTGTTCAGAGGGAAATAATTTATTTAATTATATTTGTAGTAGGTTAACAGTCAATGTCACCTTTAATCCTCCACTTTAGCCATCTCTCACACATTCTCTGCCTCTCTCTGTCTCTCTGTACACACACTCTAATTGTTTATATGTCCTTTGATTCAGCACAAAGAACAGAAACTGGCTTTAAGGGTCCATAAAAAGAATCAATTGAAATCAGGAGACTAGAGGCCATATAAAACTAAGAAATTGAACAGCCAAATCTATCAAGGTAATCTGGGAACCTCTATAGCAGGAATTCATAAACTTTCATTCTGGGGTCTTGCATTTAAAAGACTCAGTAACTAACAACCCCACCTTCTCTGTCTTTTGATTCTGTGTGTGTGTGTGTGTGTGTGTGTGTGTGTGTGTGCATGTGTGTGTGTGTGTGTGTGTTATACTAGGGATTAAACCCAGAGGAATTCCACCTCTGAGTTACCCCTCAGCCCTATTTATTTTTTATTTTGAATCAGGTTCTCACTAAGTTGCGGAGGGCCTTGCTAAGTTTCCATTCAAATTTTTAAATGAGAAGAGGGGTTCCTCATCTCATTTAAAATGGGGGGAGAGAGAGAGAGAGAGGGAGGGAGAGAGGGAGAGGGGGTAAGAGAGAGAGAGAAAGAGAGAGAATGAATATGAATGAATGTGATTGGTTCTGCTTGGGTTGGCTACTTCTGCTGGGCCAATCCTCTCTGGCTGGAAGGAGAGATAGGTGGCATAGTTTCTGGAAGCCCATACCTATAAATGTATGAAGGAGCAAACTGGCTGAGAAAGAGTGCCCTGTGTATATTCCTATACATCCATTATAGTATAGCTACCCAGAAATGGTTGCTTTCAATGTAGCTGTATTACATATTCTTACTATTGGTAGGTTTCTAAAAGGAAACAGTAATCACATAGATAACTGAGATCACATAACTGAAAAAGAAAGGTTAGGGCCAATCTCTGTACCTGGAGATGGCAGACACTAGATTTTCACTGTCTTCCAAGGTACCACCTGTGTAAGAGGAATTCTGTCAGATAGTCTTATTAATTTGATGTGCTGTAACTTTGTTCTGACTTCTCTTTTTTAATTTGTAAGATCAGTTTCTGCAAAAGGATTGGGCAATAATGGGTGTAAGACAGCTCCACTCAATTTATATCAGAGAAATGCTTCTCCTTGACATTAGTCATCTCATTTTGCAAGTTCTTGAATTAATTCCAGCAATCATCACCATATTTATCTATTTTTAGCAAATTGGCACTTTCTAAAATATTGAGCTGTCTTCTCCATATGCACTAGTTTGCTCTAAATGTAGAATGTTAGTAATTAGCCTTAAATCCATTATTTGTAATCTCAGTTCCAATAACTATTTAAAATGTTGTTTTTAAATGAACATTGGAAAACCCTAATATCTTCCCATTAATAACTACATAAAAGAGTTAGATGAGGCAAAGAAAAAATAAATGGAACAATCTTCAAAGACGAAGCAAACTCGGGAATTGGCGGCTTTTTCAGGAGGCTTTAGAATTTCTTAGTCAGCATAACTATCCTGGGAACTAGGCTTGACTACAAGCTATTAGAATGCATGTTGTCTGCCCATTCTTTGCCTTTGTTCAGAAACAAATTTACCTGCTTTGAGCATAAGCTGAGAATTAAAAGCTTTTCTTAATGGCAAAACTAGATCTTATAACAACTCTTTTCAAAGTATGGATTCTATACTTCTACTCAAATCCTCCATTTTTTATAGGTAGGTAGGTAGGTAGGTAGGTAAGTAGGAAGGAAGGAAGGAAGGAAGGAAGGAAGGAAGGAAGGAAGGAAGGACTTATCTTTAAAAAGTTCCCAGTTTCTATGCAGTTAACTTGCAATTAGATTTATAGGCACGAGTGCTAGGGCAGCTCACTTTGGTTATCTAGAGTCTTACCAGGGTTCTAATGGGGAAAAGGAATAGGCATTGAGTATATTTTGGATGTACTTTACATTTCAAAGTCCTCTCTTTAAATCAACAAAAAAAGTAGTATTTTATTTGCGAGATGGGAAGGAATAGTGATCCATTTGTAAACTTCCTCCATTTCATATTCATCTTGACATTTGGAGAGTTTCCCCCCCAAATCCAAGTCTTCTTGGATCAATATTTCTAAAAGTTTCTGAGATTTTCAAAAAGAATGGGAGCATGACATTATCTCACCTAAAATATACTCACTCTTTCTTTAGTAAAATCAGAGTTGGGTGTTTGATTTATTCAAATATCCTTTTTTCCAAGAAGCCCCATTTTCAGTATTTTCTTGGCCCTCAAGGATTTGTGTAACCCTAAAGAAATAGAAGGGGTTGTTTCCTCTACCATCTGGAAAATGTACTCTGGAGAACTCAGGCTGGTATCAAGTATTCATTTGAATAAGTCTTTTGTACTAATTTTAATTTAGTGTCCCTAGGGCTTCTATTGACTTTTATTGAATGACACAAGGTGGTGGCTTTCTGATAACCCAACCACATTTATGCTTCCATACTGATGGACATTTTACTGGAGAGCTATATAGAAAAAACTAAGGACAAGGCTGGGCATGGTGGCACTAGTCTGTAGCCCCAGTACTTGGGAGGCTGAGACAGGAGGATCGCAGGTTCGAGGCCAGCCTCGGCAACTTAGTGAGGCCCTCCACAACTTGGTAAGACCCTGTTTCAAAAATAAAACAATAAAATAGGACTTGGGGTGTAGCCCCCACAAAAATAAATAAATAAATGTACCATAAAAACATACAAATAAATAAAGATTTAGGTTTTGTATGTTCTTTCTTCTTTCTTCCATTTTGACTTTCAGACCTTATACCTCTCAGGTGGAGAGAAGAAATTAAGAATTTCTATAATTGAAAAGGGAGGAGAAGACTACAGTTACAAAATAAAAGCACTCAGTTTGGAATTGGACCATAACCCTCTAATAAAAACTGTCATGGGAATGTTAATGACCACAAAAGGCTCAGCCCTCATTTCTGAACATCATCTGGAAAATACAATATGCCTGAGAGAAATAGTATTCAGAAAAGAACCCTAGAACTTTGGGTGCTAGCATGTTTAATATACTTAACCATCCAGAGGACTAAATTCATGTTTTTTCCTTGTTTTGTGGGAAGATACTATTGATTCTTGGCAAAAAATGCCATTTTGTTGTCATAGTTATTATCTAATGCTAGACCATATCTTTTAGTAACTAAGAGGTTTTCTGACCATTTTCCTACATTATCAGTCATGTCATATTGGAAACTGATTTTTTATGTACCTCTGAGGTTTATTTTATTAAGCATATCTTACAAAATTGTTACTTTTACTCAATTTAGGTATATAGTAGATATCCATCTGTAAAGAACAAAAGGAAAACCAGTAGAAAAATCAACTTTCTCATAACTCTAGATTTCCAGATATTAAAAATGTTATTTTCCTTTTATGCTTTATTGTCATCTCAAAAAAAAATGTTACTTTAAACTAATTATCCTCTTCCTAGATTAGATCTGGCTTTCCTACTCTTAACAATATATTTTAGACATACCATCACATTCCCAGACTTCTACCTCCTAACATAGAAATAAATGATGATTTTTATTTCTTTTATGAAGGCCTGGCTATCAGTTACCAAATTCTATTTACAATGCCTTTCACACCTATCCTTTCTATCTCTTGTAAGCCTTTCTCAGTCAGTATTCCAGAAGTGAACCAGGTTTCTAAATCCCTACAGCCCCAATGCCCATAAGTGTCTGAAATGAATTACCCCTTTTCCAATGCATCTAGATGGGTAATAGTCCTATACCATCCTTGGAGAAGAGAAAATGGTCACTGGTGAAAACCCCTGGATAAAAAATGTCTAGTCACTAAAATTCCCTGTTTCCAGCATCACCTTGGCACACTGCCTGTTGGTTCATCTTACATTAAATCCCCCTTTCCCCAAATCTCAGTGGTTTCCATTTATTTACAGAGTTAATTTTAACCCAGTTATTCATGGTTGTTTCTCAAGGTTCCTCAGAATCCTCTACCAATCCTGTACTCTTGCCTTCTCTTCCACTGGTCTCACACTGACTAAGTTTGTGAATTTAAACAAATTTAGACTCCATGGGTTGTCCTTTCATTTTATGGAAAACAAAAGTATTGAACAAAGTTCTCTCTAAGGTTTTCCAACTTGTAACATAGCATGTTCCATAGAAAAATTCATCTTTTTTGGGGGGGGCATTCTGTCCCAGACTTGGTATGATTTTAAGTATTAGTTTTCATTCCCAGTATTTGGAAAGTCCTTTGGTTTTTTTGTTTTGTTTTGTTTGTAGCTCAGTCTCACTCAACCTCTGCTCCCTGAATCTAGAGTTCTTCCATTTATGAAGGTTTTTCTGACTACTGCAGTTCTCTGTGACCTTACTGAATCATCATTTATGTTTATTTGTACCTGACTCCTACAACTTGTTTGCAAACTCCTTGAAGCTAAGCTATCCAGTTCAATGTCTATCTCACGAAACATTGATTGGAATATTGATTGATATCTATATCTAGTGATGAGCTCTGTATTAGATTCCAAAGGGTTGCATGAGACACATAGAAGGCTCAGTAAACTTTCAGAAAGACAAATGGAACTATCTTGCATGACCTCTCTGGGACATTTGACATTATGAAAGATTCCTTCCATCTTGAATCTCTTTATTTTCTTGCCTTCTGTAATACCCATTTCTGTTGGCTTTTTCCTCTCACATTGTAACTTGCATGTTCTCCTTCCCAGTCCACACTTGTCTTATTTTTTCCTACCAATCTCTGAAAAACTGGTGTCACCAAGACTTTTGTCCTTATTCTCACATGGTCTTACTTAACAAAAGTTCTGTGAACAGTCTAATCCATGTCCACAACTCTCATGTGGACCAATGGGTCTCACATTCTCCAGACTCTCCAGTCAAACCTACTTTCTGGGCTCTAGAGTTGCCCTCTGGAAATAACTGTATATACACAGGTTATAACTATATAACTATGCATTGGAGATCTTTTTATAAGGACCCACAGGAAGCCCAATCTCAACATGTCCTAAAAATAAGTCATGGTCTCTTATTCCCAAATCTCTTCCTCTTTCTCATCTAGTCACCTAATTCAGAAATAGAACTTTGACTCAACCCCCATATTTTCTTTTTATCATTAGGTGCTACTACTTTTTCCCCTAGTTTCTATAAGAATAAAAAACAGATAAACCAAAAACCCTTTCAGCTCTCCTTTTACTTCACTCCCTACCTCAAAAACAATGTCCTGCCTCTGACCACTCTTCTTCTACATCCATCTCCAATATAATCAGATGCCACAAAAACTAAAGCAGTAGGCTCCCCTCTAGTCTCCCTTCTTCTACTCTCAATCCCTTAACATCATTCTTCTGCCAGGCGTGGTGCATGCTTGTAATCCCAGTACTTGGGAGGCTGAGGCAGGAGGATTGCAGGTTTAAGGACAGTCTCAGCAAGTAGTAAGACTCTCATCAACTTAGTGCGACCCTGTTTCAAAATAAATAAAATAGGGCTGGGGTTGTAGCTCACAGGTGGAATGCCCCTGGGTTTAATCCCCAGTACCAACAATAACAACAACAAAATATTCTTCCCTCAGAAGCTAGAGTGGTCTTTTTAAAAGTGTCTAGCAAATCATGGATCTTCTCTATTCAAAAATCTCTGATGGCTTTTCATTTCACCTAGAATCAAAACTAAACTCATAATTACCAAGGCCTAAAAATTCCTATATGATCCAGGCATTGTCTCCTTCTCCAACTTCTTGTGACCATACCCTTCTTGGTCACTGAATCTACTGGCCTCCTATTTAATTTGTAAAACACATCAAGCATATTTCCTCTCTAAGACCATCATGTGAAATGCTCCCTCTGCATGGAATCCTCCTTCTCTGGCTGTTTCCTTGAGAAGCCCGTCCAGCTGAAGAGTGTCCAGGTTACTTCCTGACACATCACACTTCTCACTGCTTCAGTTTTTTTTTTTTTTTTGGTACTGAGAATTAAACCCAGAGGCATTCTACCTCCAAGCTACATCTCTGGCTCTTTTTATTTTTTGTTTAGAAACAGGGTCTCGCTTTGCTGCTGAGTCTGGTCACAAACCTGGGATCTTCCTGTCTCAGCCTCCCAAGTACTGGGTTTACAAGTGTAGGCCACCACGCCTGGCTCACACTTCCTTTATTTTCTTTTTAGGATTTCTTGCAATCTTATTTAAAAAAATATACATCTAAGTGTGTGTGTGTGTGTGTGTTAATATATATGCATATATATGCTAATATTTTTTTTTTGCGGTACCGGGGGTTGAACCCAGGGGCGTTCTACCTCCGCCCTACACCCCCGGCCCTATTTTTTATACTTTATTTTGAAACCGGGTCTCACGAAGTTGCAGAGGGCCTCACTAAGTAGAGAGAGAGAGAGAGACAGGTAGAGAGAGAGAGAGAGCTGAGGCTGGCCGCGAACCCGAATCCTCCGGTCTCCGCCTCCCAAAGTACTGGGATTACAGGCGTGCGCCACCACGTCCGGCTTATGCTAATCCTATATATACATATAAATGTGTATATATATAATTTGTGTATATATATTATATGTAATATATATTATATGTAATATTATATATATATATATATAATTTGTTAATCTTCCTGTCCCTACCTATGTCTTTAAACTTCAAAATCCACCTGTCTTCATATCCCATACTCTATTCCAATTGAAATACCATTCATTTTGCCTGATTACAGTCTTCCTTCCACTCCTTTTCTGTACAACACATTTCCAGTGATTTCCATTATGTGGCTGAAGTTTTGGCTCTCCTCCTCCTCCTCCTCCTCTTCCTCCTCCTCTTCTTCCTCTTCTTCTTTCTGAGTGCTCCCTAATCTTCCAGTCAGGTATGATTATCGTTCTCTTTGTGTCATCATTGTACCTCATAAATAACTCTACTACATCATCCAGTAGACTGTATTATTAGTATTCACTTACATGCCTGTCTCTTTTGCTCCACCAGGAATGCATTTAGGGTAGGAGTCATGTTCCATTTATTCCTATGTGTAGCTAGCTCTCTTCAATGCTTGGCACACTGTAGGCTCTGTTAAAAAAATGGGAGTTGAGGGAATGGAGCCTAAAGAAATGGGAGTTGAGAGAATGGAGCCTAAAGAAATGAGCAAACATCAGTGTCCAGTAAGTAGCGTACAATGGCCAAATTTGGTTGGGACTCAGGCACAGGTTGTCTCCCACTGATCAATCATGGAAACTCCCCACTTCTGGCACAGTCCATAATTGGGCACCTAATAGATATCTCACACAGAGCTAAAACCACACAGACTTGGATTTCCTCCAAGTATGGCCAGCTGGTTGTTTCAGCAAATAACAGCCACCATTTTGTAGAAAGATACTTTATTATGGTCAGAAAGATAGCCACAGTTGCCACTGTACACTACTAACTATCTGGGCCGAGGAAAAGTAGTCACTTTAAAATATTCAGCTTTGTCTTCTTAGCCAATTACTCTGCCTCCTAAGCCAGGTGCTAAGCATCCCACTCTTTCCTCAAGTCTAAAACTGTTATTTTTTGGTACTACTTTCATGGGAATCCTGGTGCAGTTTCCTCTTTGCTAATGGTATGAGTTGTAGCTACACTCTCTTCACTTTCACTCTTTAATTCCTAGTTAGGAAGATCCGATGCACAATTATGTTCAGTTGTTGTTGCTTTTCTGGCCCCTCTTTGCTACGCAGGCATCCCCTCTCTGATGTTAAGCATAAAGATAAGCTTATCCATACTGATAAGCAGAAGGAAAGATACTACTAGATTTTCTTAGAGAAGAATAAAAATGAATAAACAAGAAATCAATGATTTGCCAACATCTAACTTATATCTCTTACACCTAGTGATATGATTCCTGAGAAATAAAACTGAAGGAGAAATTAAACTCCCCCTTGGAATTCTGGTGAGGGAGAAATATCCCAATTTAATTTGTTTTCTTTGTAAAAATAGCTATGAGAATCAAAAAGGGGAAAGAATGCTCTATGATCATTTGGAGCTAAGTCCCTTTGAACCAAAGCTAAATAACATAGAGATTAAATATGCTTTTTTGGTCTGGATGGGAAAGACACACTTTTTTAGGTTTATTTCTTCAGGAAATGATAATGTAAATTTCAAACTGGAAACTTGCCAAACAATTTGGAAACACATCCCATTTATATACTGGGATAGTGCTCAGTCCAAAATCAAATTTGGAAAGGACCAAAAGAATGTAATTTCCTGTATAGGGAATGAATGATCATAGGAAAAACAAAATGAAGCAGATTTCAGTTGAAAAATATGAGTCACTTTTCTCAGTTGTGCATTTTTTATTTTGGTAATTATGGGGATGTAGGGAAGGTGCAAGAGTAGTTTGGGTTGCTGGGAAAGTAGATTAGAGAGGCAAGTAGTCAACAGGGAAGTTGATTCCATGGGATGTGATGGAACTTTGAGGGAGCCACCAGTCATGGGTAAAACCACTTGGAGCCATTTCTAGAACAAATTTGTTTCCTACCCCACTGATTTAACCATACACTCCTTTGCTTCCAGTGTTCACAGACTTTTCTATTAGGCTATTTTCTCAACAGAGCTCTTTGAGCGAATGGAAAGCCATTTCCTCATCAAGTCTCTGGACTCCTCAATTGATATACACCTACAGACACTGCAGAGCCAGGCCACTATAGATATTAAGTTGCCCCAAATCACATGATCTTCCAGGAATAACCAACTAATTCAAGGTTACTCTGATATAAACACATTTCAAATAAATTCTCTGAAACTAAGAATGGAGTTTCCTTTGCATTCCAGTGGACTGTCAATAGGTCAGGCCCATGTTGGTATAAGATTAAAGATTAGACTAAGAGATGACAAAATTTTCTAGGTATTCTTCCTACATATTCTTCCTACATATTACTACTTCCTGGCACCTGAAATGCTTTTTTCCTCCATTCTGCCAAGCCATGTTCTATTTTAAAAATGATTGTTGATAGAGCACCTCTTTTATAAAATCACTTTAGATATGTCCATCCCCTATTGATGCATACTATGCTCATTCTAGTAACCTCTCTAGCAATTGCCTTCCTCATATTGTTTGTGTGTGTATCTTTCCCTCTCTCCCTGCCTAAAAAACATATATACATTATATATATACAAAAACATATCTATGTGTACATATATAAAACATGTGTACTTTTATATGTATTGTCCTTTCCTGTTTCCTTAGAGACTGCTGAAGATTTATTCCTGGATTTTCCTCTGTTTTAGACTACAGAAGGAGCTCACTATACAATGCTTGAACATACTGGGTCTACTGTTAAAGCTACTAAGTACCTTTTTATTTAATCTCCCAAGGATAAATTGTCATCTTCTTTATATACATGATGGTAATTATGATCACAGAGTACACAGAGTAGTAGAGTTAAAAAGAGCTTAGGGACTATCTAGGCTTTTGTGTGTGTGTGTGTGTGTGTGTGTGTGTGTGTGTGTTACTTGGTATAGAACCCATGGGCACTCTACCTCTGAGATACACTCCCAGAACCATTTTATGTTTTATTTTGAAACGGTCTCACTATGTTGCTGAGGTTGGCCTCAAACCTGCAATCCTCTTGTCTTAGCCTCCCAAGTATTGGGATTACAGGTATACACCACCACACCAAGCAGCATTTTTTTTTAAACTGGTTTGCAGCCACATAAACTTTTTGACCCAGATGAAATATTTCTTATAATCCAGATATAGTAAACAGATACAAGGTCCTGTTATGGCTAAAGTAGAGTTTGAGGATCCAGAAAACTGTCTAATCAGCCCCTTTTCTCTTCCCTGAGACTCTCTGATGAATCCTAGGTAAAAGGATTTTGAAACACTGTGATTTATAGCCAACCCTTCCTGGTGCAGATGTTGGGAAGGTCTGTAACCAAGGTCATTCAGCTCAGAAAGGGCCAAACTGCAATTGAGAGTGGCGAAAGAAGATCATGCTCCTAATTTCCAGATGTATAGATCCTTAAGTTTTCTAGATTTAAGTAAACATTTATGTAGTTCGTTAATGAGCAGGGTTTGTGTCTGTTTGTTTTCTTGTTTGTTTGTTTTACAAATGGACACTAGATGTTATTTTTTCTTTTTCTTTTTTGGCTCTTATTTTTATATTAGTCTTTTTTATCAAGACTAATTTTTGAAGACAATATTTTTTCAAATATTATCTCAACAGGCATTTTTTTCTTTTTCTTTTTCTTTTTTTTTGTGGTACTGGGGATTGAACCCAGGGGCATTCTATTTCTGAGCTACATCCCTAGCCCTATTTTATTTTGAAACAGGGTCTCACTAAGATGTGGAGGGCCTTGAAAAGTTGCTGAGGATGGCAGCATACCTGAGATCCTTCTGTCTCAGCCTCCCAAGTACTGAGACCACAAGTGTGCAGAACCACACCTGGCTTCAACAAGCATTTATTAAACATCTACTATGAACCAAGGTCTATACCAAGAACCAGAAATATAGAAATAACATATTTTAAAAGAATGAGCTTCTATTCTAAAGTAGATCAGAATATACTTTGGAGATTTTGTAGGTCAACTTAAAAGTCTATTCTAGAATATGTTCTAGATAATTCCATTAACCTCAGGTGTTAGGTTCCCAATCGTTCAAAGATACTTCCCAGTGTGGGAATGATACACTAGTGTTTCTTCTCGTATAGAAGGAGTATCCAACCAGCTTCGGTGGTTTGGAGGGTGATTGTTATAAATGAAAATACATACATAGGTCTAAAACCTTAAATACCACAACCCCCCAAATTTTTAAAGATTAAATGCATTAATACAAGTATAATACATAAAACTATACCTGGCAAGCGCTTAATGTTAGTTATTGCTGGAACTAATTGTTAATCGTTGATGCTGTCGATGACAATGATGTTGTATCTATGCTAAATGAATCACATATCCAAATATCTTTCTGTAGGGATTCTTAAAGGACTAGTTTTTGGATTTTGGGTAGTGCATGTATGTGTGTTTGTATGTGTGTATATTGTGCATACATGTCTGAAACTCAATGAATGTAGTTGGTTAAGTGAGGAATAAAATATTAATGCCGCTAACAAACTTTGCACAAACCTGTACTCTCAACACTTTTTAGGACTAATAAGCATTGGCTGTTGTAGTCTGGAACTCAGAGGTATAATTAGCACATCTTACAGATGTGGCCAATACCGAAGAAATGAAAATCCTTGCCTCCCTCCACTTCGAGCTGGAGAGGCTCATCACTCCCAGAGAGCTGGAATGTGGGCATCTCGAGACCTTTACTGAGCAGCTTTGAATCTTCAAGGAATGATGCAAAGATGCAATGGCAGTTTTAAATAGTCCTCAGGAGTGGTGGCACCGATGGCCCAGGACCCATGTCCTCACCAGCTGGGGGTCTCTCCTGGACTGTTTCCTGGGCCCACTCTTCCTTGATTCCTGTCTATTACTTGAACCTGGTCTCTCTTCTTCCCATCAATAATGTGAACTTAGGTATTCTCCTAATCAAAACAAAGTTCTATTGCCTGCATTCAAGAATCTCACTGATACAATCTCATACTCAGAAATCAAGCCCAAGGTACTGACATATACTTTTCAACCTGAATTGTTGCAATAGTCTTGGGGCTTTTGCACTTGCTCTTCCCTCTGCCTGAAATGCTTTGTTTGCACGTACTGAGCTCCCTTATCCCCTCAGGGATCTATTCAAATCTTACCAGGTCAAATCTCATCAAGGAGACTTTCACTACCATGTATAAAACAGCACTCCACACCTACAGTCCCTATCTGTCTCCTTTTATTCTCTTTCATTTTCCTCTCTGCCCCTTGTGTCCATTCTAGATATTTATTTATCATAATCTGTTCCTACCAGTGATATTTAAACTCCACGAGGGCTCCATGACTCTGTTAGTAACTTATGTTTCTGGGAACTAGTACAGTGCCTGTCACATACCAGATGCTCAATAAGTATTTATTGAATGATTGAATGTATGCATTTACGTTCTGCTCAAATGTAACGAGACTAAAAGAATAAGCTAAAATTATGCTGTAGCTAATGAATCCGTCCCATCTCTCCCCCTGCCACATTCCATCTTCCTTCTTGATTTCTGTCCCTTCATCTTGACCAGCAGCATGTCATATACTTCTTTCAGTCTAGCTGTCAGCCTAAGATATGTGATGCAGAGGGTTTCCAAAGAAATTCCAAAGGAATTTTCCCCGCCTACCACTATAAAATGCTTATTTATTTCTCCTTTTACATTTTAATTGTTTAAATATTTGGGGAGGGCTTTCCTGCTGTGGTAAATTTATACTCATTAAATTGTCAAACGCAACTGTATTATTTATTTATTTGTTGCAGGCACTCCTGGGGAAATGCTTGTTTTTTGCCACTGGCACCATCTGGCTTTGACTGATTATTGTGTTTTACCTGATAGTCTTTGGACAGGACTATCAGGGTGATAAATGGGTGAGAGTGGGAGGAGTTCAAACACTGGTTGAGAAAGGATAACAAACCTGTAGCAGTAAGTCAGACACCATAAGGCATTCTAAGCCCTGAATAAGATAGAACACCCATTCCATGTCCTATTTGCATTCCTGGTTAATCTTCAAAGAGTCAACATGGCAAGAAACATTCCAAGATAAAACTAGCAAGATCTTCTAGAAAAGATTTAAGTCTCAAGACAAAAAGAAAAATTTTTTATGGTTACTGAGTATTCTGTGGCTCCACTCAGTTGTGGTTGCATCTAGAATTCTGCATATTTCTTAGCATCCTTGATTTAGGGATGGAGATTTTCTTTTTAAAAAAGGGCCTTTTAGGATATTTTAAGACATTCTAAGAGAAAATTTGATTTGTGGGAATGGAAGTATATAATGCATGAAGGCAACTAGCCCAATGTCAGTCACCAGGTCCTGTGGTTATAACCTGATTTCACATCAGGGCCCAACCCTGCCCCTGGCAGTCTCGAAGCCCTGTCTCTATTGGAGGCTTTATTCCAGACAGAAGCCAGGGGATAGCTCTGCTAATGTGGGCTTCTTCAGCATTTCTGAATCTAGTTAACAGTGTGGTTGAGGCAGCAAAGCTAAGGAAGCTATTCAATCTTTCATCTTTCCCCGGAGAGGGACATCTTTAAAGAATATGTACGGTTGGCCCCCAATATTATCTTGGTTTTTCAACAGATCACCTATCACTTTCATAGTATCTGAGTTAGAATGGATTTGAGAAGTCACCTTGTCTATGAATCATTCATTCATTAGCAAGTATTTATTGAGTGCCTGCCATAAAGGATGTAGACTTAAAATATAAGCCATATATGATCAGTCCCTGTACAGGGTGCATTAATTCCCCTTTCATGACATCTTTGTTAGGTTGGCATTTAGCCTTTGCTGCAGTATCCCCATTTTGGGTGTTGTTGCTTTTCATTTGCTATAGCATTTCATTTGAAAGATTAGTTAGGCCCAGCCAAATTTTGCTTACTCTTCATTAAAAAACTCAAATATAGGGATCAAAATAGAATCAAAATAGAAGTGCTGAACAGTTAATTTAGTGGACTCTTTCACCGTCATCTTCTTGGTTTTTGTTTCTTTGCTTTCACTTCTGCTTCGTTTTTTGAAGTACTGGGGATTGAACTAGGACCTTGCACATGTGAGGCAAGGTCTCCACCACCGAGGTATATCCCCAGCCCATTTTTTAAAATTGTGTTGAGTTGAGTTCTTGCTAAGTTGCGCAGGCTGTTCTCAAACCTGCAATTCTCCAGTCTTGGCTTCCCGTCTCTGGGATTACAGGTGTACACCTCTGTGCCCGCCTTATCTTCTTGCTTTGACCTCTCTCAAGCTTCACTGTACCTGGCCATTCTCCATGCTCATCCAGAGATAGGAGCTAAATACCAAATCTGGATGTTCATAATTCAACAGATAATCAGTTTACTAATGCCATAAAATAATCCCAAGACCTTTTAATATATTTCAGAGTACTTCTTTTATTAAGTGGGGACTCATCAACTCACTTTATTTTCGATTGTATGAAAAATACAACCTTTGGAATAAATGCAAAGTGTTAAAATGATTTTTACATTTGTAAAATGCTTACAAATATCTCAAGAAAAATATTTCCTGAGGCTTTTCAGTATTGGTCTTAGCAGGACTTAGAGAGCTATGAAGTGTCACAAAATAAAAAAAACTAAAATGGCACAAAAGCACATGCAAATGAAAAATGTCAACTATGGAATTTTAGGGATTAGGGGATTTTTAATTTGGGTTTAAGCTAATGGCCCATTGTCACTTATCAGAACTTTGGTTTAATAACAATTGATAAAAATTTAATTTTAGACTCACTTTTTAAATTTTTAAGTATGCTACTAAAACCCAAAGCATACTATTATGCCTCTTGATAAGATTATTCTTAAAACATGATCTAAGCATCTCCCATTATTCTCTCACTGTCAGGATCCAAAAACTCAGTGCCAAGGGTAAGTCAGCCTTAGATAAACAGATTGTCTGGCCTAGGCCACCAATCTGTCCAACATTTGTGACCTATAAAGATTTGTCCTGCAAGCAGTTCTGCTTGTGTCAACTGTTTATATGCACAGTGGAAACTTCCAAAGCTGTTACTTCCCAGGTTTGCTTGCTTATACATCTAATTGCTACTACTGCACTAGGAAATCTTTCCTCCTCCTCTTCCTACTCCCCCTTTTCTTCTTCTTTTCAGCTATTTATTGTATCCAATAAAGGTGTAATGAACCAGTACCTTTTGGTCAAGGATAAAAACTAAAGGAAAAACCTCAAGATTATAGCATTCAAACTTTGCACAACATGCCTTGGTGATATAGCAAAGACTCAGGGATAGTTGTTATAGGTGGCCAAAGGAGGTGAAGCCCTATAGTATCCTAAATGAAACATATGCCCTCAGAAATGTTTGCAGTGCTCCAAGTTAGAAGATCTCCATCTCTGAAGAGAAGACATAATTGGGATAGACCCCAACCACAAGACCTCTCCATTGAGACTCATTTGGAATTTGGTACCATATTATATGTCAGAAACCCTCTTCTCACCCTGGTTTGTATAGTAAGTATCTCCTTCCATGGACCTAAGCAACCATTTTGTATTTCCTGAACCCCCTCATGGACCAAAGTCTATTAGGTACTCTGGGACATATCATGATAGGGACAATGGGATAGAATCCCCACCACCAACATTCTATTCTCTGAATATTCATGCTCCCCCAAACACTCATGTGTTGAAATCATGAGCCCAAGGTGATGATATTAAGAGGTGAGGTCTTCAGAAGGTGATTAGGTCATGGAATGGAGCCTCATGAATGGGATTAATGCTCTCATAATAAGACCTCATGGAACTGCCTTATTATTTCTACTGTAAGAACACAACCAGATGGCTCTATCTATGAGCAGGAAAACAGACACTCACCAGACACTAAATTTGCTGACACTTTGATCTTGGAACAATCTAGTCTCCAAATTTGTGAGAAACGAATTTCTGTTGTTTATATGCTACCTAGGTTATGGTATTTTATCATAGCAGCATAAACTAATGACTCCAGAGGGGAAAGAAAGCTGATATTTAGGAAATATGTACAAACTGGGAAATAACACTCAAGAAAATAACAAAACAAGGTTGTCTGTAATTAAGGGATGCAGGTGCCTGAGAACTCAGTGAGGACTGATTGGAGGAGGCAGAGTAACCTGCAGGTTCTTAATGTGAGGAAACCAGGGGAGTGTTCAATATGAGAGGAGAAGAGAAGACATTTCAGAGGTGTGTGATGACAAGGAGCATGGTCGTGGCCTCGAGGGAACAATCCTGAAAAACAGTGAAGAGTGCTTGCTGGTAAGGACTAAGGGTGGAAATGGGTGTGTAGGATTAGGCCTAGCAAAAAATGTTTTGACTGATGTAAGAAATTTGTGGGTTTAGTAGCTTTTAGCTAAGGTATGTTGTGGTGAAAGAGGTATTTATGATAGTTTTCCATGCAAATCGCAAGGGAAGACAGAAAGACAAATTGAGAGGTAATCATATATAACCTCACCCATATGTGTGCATATATATATATATGTATATATGTATATATATATGTGTGTATATATGTATATATATATGGATAAGAATGAAATACATATAGAATTTAAATGTAAGGCTAATTTCAGATCGTTTGAAGAAAAATGGACCATTTTCAGTGCTTATGGGATATGAAGAAAATTTCTGTCAATGCACATGGTCTGTTACCTTTCCAATTCGGCTGACCAGTAGCACCAGTATAGGTGGTATGATGAGGTAACTCACAGAAGCAGTCCTGGATTTAGGCAAGTCCTCTGGGCTCTTCTGCACATCTACTTGTTTTTCATTTTCATTTCCTTAATTCTTAGATTATTAATTCTAGCCAGGCGTGGTGGCGCACGCTTGTAATCCCAGTACTTTGGGAGGCTGGGACTGGAGGATCCGGGTTCGCGGCCAGCCTCAGCTCTCTCTCTCTCTCTCTCTCTCTCTCTCTCCCTGTTTTTCTCTCTCTCTCTACCTAGTGAGGCCCTCCGCAACTTTGTGAAACCCGGTTTCAAAATAAAGCATAAAAAAATAGGGCCGGGGGCGTAGCGCGGAGGTAGAACGCCCCAGGGTTCAATCCCCGGTGCCTCAAAAAAAAAAAAAGCGCGGAGGTAGATTATTAATTCTATACCTTAACCCTATTTTCTGCTTTTCACTCCTTTGGGTATACTCTTCTCAGAAATTTCTTTTAGCCTCTGGGATTGGGACTCTCCTGCACACTGGTCTCAGGTCCTGCTTTTTTCTCTATCCTTGGGAACCATCTCTACAACTGAACTCCATTACCCCATTTCAACCCACTGAACATTATGAGTCAGGCTAATCCCCCAACCTGCTCTGTGATGGGTGGAGAGGTGAATGTGACCATACGATTTCTAACTTGGATTTTGTAGGGTGGAAGTACTCTTGACCAAATTGATAAAACTGAAAAGAAGAGTTGGCTTGGTGAGGAAGACAGTTGTTTTGACCTTCACCATGATCAATATGAGTGAAGCATCCAGAAAGAAATGCTGAGACAAAGATTCCGAAGTGGAGGCAGGGAGTACAGGGTGCGAGTGACTGAAAGGGTGATGGAGAACAGATTCATGTCTTTGATTGAGGGACACTTAGAGAAGAGCTGAGAGGCAGGCTTACTTTCCCCTCAATGGCAGAAAATACTTCATTAAAAGGAACAGAAAGAGTAGTTAATAAAAGAACTAGCGCAGGGAATCAGAGATGCCTGTAAGGAGCACACTTCAAATAAGAATGGTCAGCACTATTAAATCAAAGTGATTAAAAAGGATGAGAATGGAGCATAGGCCATCGAGTGCAGGAGCAAGGAGACCACAGATAGCCTCTGGGTGGACAAGTTAGCAGAGTGGTAAGGATGAAAGCCAAATTTGGGTAGAAGGGTTGGGAGGAGTTTGGAGTAGGACTACAGACAATTGGCATAGACCACACATCTTGAAATCTGGTGTTTGTCTAGATGCTACTGCTAACACAAAATACCAGAGATTGAGTTTTTTATAGATAATATAAATGTATTTTTCACATTTTTGGAGGCTGGAAACTCCAAGAGTAAAACACTCATAGATTTGGTGTCTAGTGAGGACCCACTCTCCGTTTCCATGTTGGTGTCTTGTTGCTATGTCCTAGCAAGGCGGAAGGGCAAAAGGAAAAACTCATTCCCCCCAAATCTTTGATAAGATTTATAATCAACAGTTCAAATAAGGTTATGTCCATCCACTAAGGTATCACTACCAATCTCACTAACATGTATGGGGAGGAAGGGAGAAGCACCAGGGTGGGATATCAAGGGAAATACAACAAGTGATGTATGTACATATTTATGTATTGCTTTGAATCTCACTATGATGTGAATTACAATGCACCAACAAAAGTATGTTTAAAAAAGAAGGGCAGTAATCCCATTCATAAGGGCTAAACCCTCGTGACTTAATCATCTCTTTAATACCCCATCTCTTAGTACTATTGTTTTGAGGAGTAAGTTTTGACATGAATTTTGGAGAGGAGCAAACATTCAAATGATAACAGTGTTGAATGGAGGAAGAGAAATTAGACTGTAGGAAAAGGGTATTCCTGAACAACCCCATCTTAGCTTTTGAAAACCAGTTCTAAGGTGCCAGGAAACTCAAGAAAGAGGTGGACAGATCCAAGATTGCATAGAGTGCATTTTGTTGGAGACTGACAGAGAGAAGCATGGTTCTGGGAGGTAGCAAGACCAGGTGGAGCCTCATGACTTGGGTCAGAAGTAGGGGACTTACGAAGTGATCAGGACAAAATTGACTTCATCTAAGCTGGGATGTATCTGAGTTATCTTAAGTTAATACCAAGGACATTAGGCACATTCCTGGTCCTGATGGTATAGGAGTCTGAGTTGTAAAGCTCCGCATGTCATTCTAAAGGTTTTGTGTGTTTATAGGATGCTGGGAATCTATGAATGTGTGTGGGTAGGGGGAGCCAATTAGGGCTATTCAGGAGCAATGCTGGTGGTTAGGACTCAAGATACCTGCATTCATGTCAAGTTGAATCCCTACGAGGCTGCTATTTTCCAAAATAAGGGAGAGACCTGTGTTAAAGCAGATGAAAGAATAAAGAA
Source organism: Glis glis (assembly GCA_004027185.1). Lineage (NCBI taxonomy): Eukaryota > Metazoa > Chordata > Mammalia > Rodentia > Gliridae > Glis > Glis glis. Next base: position 45,164 of record PVJS01000950.1, read on the forward strand.
GGGAAACCTGAAATGCTAAAGGAGGAAGTCAATGTGACATGAGAGGAGAGGTAGGTTCAAATGCTTAGACTTCAAGAGGGTTCTTGTGGAAAAATGATACATAAGCTTGAAACAGAAAGGAAAAAGGTGAGTAATGTGTTGAATAGGGATGGCATATATTCTGGGGATCAGGTCGGAATCCTGAACTCTCATTTTTTTTTCCTAGTAAAGAACTTTGATCAGCTCTTCAGAGTAGAAATGGGAAAACAAAACCCTTCAGGGAGTTTACTAAGTGACACAAATGACTTAAGCAGCATGTTTCCAAGTGTTTTAGAGATCACTTGACTTGGCATCTCTGGACAAGCTTTCAGAAGTGATTCCTGAAGCCTGGCATGGTGACACACACTTGTAATTCCAGTACTTGGGAGGCTGAGACAGGAGGATCACAGGTTTGCAGCCAGTCTTAAGAACTTGGTGAGGGCTTCTGCAACTTAGTGTGATCCTGTTTCAAAATAAAGAATAAGTTGGGCGTGGTGGCACATGCCTGTATTCCCAGTACTTGAGATGCTGAGACAGGAGAATTGCAGGTTCAAGGACAGCCTCAGCAAGTAGTGAGACTCATCAACCTAGCAAAACCCTGTTTCAAAATAAAATTAAAAAACAGGTGTAGCTCAGAGGTAGAATGTCCCTGGGTTCAATCCCCAGTGCCAAAAAAAAAAAAAAAAACAGGGCTGGGGTGTAGCTCAAAGGTAAAATGCCCCTGGATTCAATTCAATCTCCAGTAACACACCACACACACACACACATACACACACACACACACACACACACACATAAAAGAAAAAATAAAGAATAAAATATGATGGCTGGGGGTGTAGCTCAGAGGTAGAATGCCCCTAGGTTCAATCTCCGGCAACACACACACACACACACACACACACACACACACACACACACTGATTCCTGGAGGAGGGATTCAATTCCAAGCTCCTCAGACACTTTATACCTGCAAAGGTCCAGGAGTCACTGCCATGCTGGGAGGTGGAGCCATCTTGAAAGCACTGACTAACTTGGTAACCTAACAGGGAGCTTCATTGCCCCACATCCACGAGTCAGTTTAGTCTTCACATCCGTCACGGTACTCCCTTCACCAGATATATTTCCAAGAGAAAGAGTAAAATTCATCCCAATAGCATTGGCATAGACTTTTGGTTAGGTCCATTACATATGGGAGAACATTAGAGTATACCTGTAACCAAAAAGAAAACCTCAATCCTGATCACATACACAGGAAGTTTAGAGGACGATGTAAGCCACATATTTTTTTTCTACTGAATTGCCTTTCAGACCATTGAGAGTACCCCAGGCTGGCACACGGAATCCCCTTCTCTCTCTGGGCTCCATTTCTTTTCTCTCTCCTTTGCATCCCAGTTTTCTATCCCTCTATGTCTCTTCCTCCCCAACCCCATTTTCATCCTAGGTCTGAGATGGGACATTAGAGCTTTATGGCTCATATCATTGCATATGCATATGCATATGCATGCAAATGACTTTAAAGCTCTACTTTAAAGTCAGCAATAGAACCCTCTGATATTTTGTTCCTAGAGCTTTCAAACATGCACATGTAGAAAATAGCCAGACGCTTGCTAACCTGACTATCTCTCATAGTATAACTTTAACTTTATAATATAATTATAACTATTATAATATAATTATAATGTAATTATATTATAATTTTTATAAAGTCAGCATTTTGAATCTAGTCTCATTCCTTATAAAGAGTAAAGAATAAAGAAAAGTATGGGGAAGAAAGTAAAATGCAATTCTGTAACACAGAACACCTTTTATTATTCGGAACGCACATACAAGAGGACTTCACTCAGTAAAGGAAGCATAGCTACTAGTGGTAGGGCTCTGGGAATTTCATTATGTGAAGTGATGTCTCTCTCTCTCTCTCTCTCTCTCTCTCTCACACACACACACACACACAATCATACACAAACAGAAAAAAACTGTTGTTTCATTTTTTCTAATCAGATGGCTTTTATATTTTATTACAGATTAATCAGGCATCATGACAGATATTATTTACTCATTAAATCTCTTTTATTTACTTTTAATGGTGCATTGTAATCTCACATCATAATGCAGCTCAGAATGATAGTGACATATGTGTACAGAGCACTTGGTGAGCTTCCTCTGGCTCCCTCTTCACTCCCTCCCCTTCCCCGTGTATGATATTGAGATTGGCAGTGGTATTCTCACATATGTACATAATGTCAATGGAAGTGTTTCCTTTATTAATTCTCCCCACCACCACTGTGGAAAAATTTGAAAAGCATGTTTTTTTAAATTTGATTGGTTGGTTGGTTGGTTGTTGGTTGGTTGGTGGATTGGTTCCCTACTTTTTGGCAAGAAAAAATTTACCACCAGTTGCCTAGGGTGAAAAGGAGTCAAAGTTCAATGCCAAAATGTTGAGTTGAACCCTGCTTTTAAGAGTAAACATTTCCAAAATTCATTTCACATCACATTTCTTTATATTTCTTTCCTCACTCTGCATTCTATTTACCAACACATAAACAACATTTTAGCTTCTCTATTTTCATCTCTGACAAACATTTGAAAAGAGTATTGTAATTTCCTCCATTTTTATCTGGCTGTGCTTTTCTTAAACACAAGTAATTTGTCCTTCCCTCCATCCTTTACTGTTCTACAATTGTTTCTCTGAGGTTCCTAGTGGCCTCTTTATTTCCATTTCTAAAGACATTTTCTCAGCTTTCACTGAACACTTTCAGGTCCTTGAACTCAATGGACACCCCTTCTTGGGGTTCTCTCTTCTCTTGTCTCCCATTCTAGCCCTTTCAGTTATTACTCTCTTTCTTGAGGTGGACTTTCACTGATCAACTTTCTCCTTTTGACCTCTACATATAAATATTTCCCAGAACAATATCTTAGTCTTTCTGACCTTTTATTTCTAATTATCTTCATTAGAAATCTCATCCACCTTCATAGCTTCAATGATCACATTTTCATAAAAACTCTCATTTATATTTCCTGTACAAAGATGCTTCTAATTGCTTACTGGATGTGTACTTACTGAGATCTTACTGGATGTCTAGTCACGTTCAAATCTTTCTAATTGAAACTGAGTTCATCACCTCTCTCAAAAATCAGCTTTTCCAGCTGGGTGTGGTGGCACATGCCTATAATCCCAGTACTTGGGAGGCTGATACAGGAAGATCGACAGGTATGTGGCCAGCTTCAGCAACTTAGTGAGGCCCTCCACAACTTAGTGAGACCCTGTTTCAAAATAAACAATAAAATAGGGCTGGGGGTATAGCTCAGAGGTAGAATCCCCCTGGGTTCAATCCCCAGTACCACAAACAAAATTTTAAAAAACAGATTCTCTTTTGAATTCCCCATTTTTCTTTCATTTCTTCTGGTCTCAGTGATGATTCTTTTAAATTTCTAAACCACACATTAACTGTGGCACCAATTAAAATTTGAGTATATGCTGCTTTTTTTAATTATTTCATTTCATTTGTTGTTACCATACCTACATGGTAACTCTTTTGAGGGAAAGAATTGCATTTTCTGCATCTCTATATTCCTAATTTCTATCTAGTGTTCAATAAATGATTTTTATTAAGATCTTTAAAGTTGCTAATGTTTTACATACATCTCTCTTACTGTGGTGATTTTTTAAAAAGTTGACAGATTTTGATGAAAATTAGTGGATATGAAGATTAAATTATGGTTTAGGCCACCACCTTGAGACAAAATACCAACTAATAAATTTACTGATAGGAGAGTTTCTGTAATTAATAACATTGGATTCTGATCAATTTTATATACCTTTGCACGGGATGTGTTCTGCTATTCAAAACCTCTGGAAGGGGCAACTATTAGCCAAAAAATTTATGAGGAGAGGTGAGGTGAAGGATCTAGAGTTACGTTAGGTTAAGAAGACATCCAAATGAGGGGCAAGGCTGAGCTAAAAATCTGAGACTAGATTTCTATACCTAATTTGGAACAATATTGAACATCAAGGAATATATGTGTTCTTTATCTTTTCTTGGGGGGAGGGACAAAATATGGAATAAGTTTTCCAGTGTCAAAGAAGATTACAAAAATGTTTTGGGGACTGGTTTCTTCTCCCACTTTGTGTTTTATACCATCAGTTCACCAAAAGTAACCTCTACATTCTGAACTCCTATTTATCATAGGACTAGGTTTGTAGATTCTTATAATTAAAGAGTTGGGAGGGACTCGACCATCTAGTTCAAACCTCTTGTTTAGGGATATGCTACCTCCCTCTTAACCCTGGTTGTTTGTTGGGTTTTCCAACCTCATCTCTGGACCTTGTATCTGAAGCCCCAGCTCTGTACTGGCCCTAGAGGTTTAGTAATTTCATCCAAATGTAACATTCTTGCCTTGTTGATGTTTAGTAAATTTTCCCGTTAAGGTGGCGCACGCTTGTAAACCCAGTACTTTGGGAGGCGGAGACCGGAGGAGCTGGGTTCGTGACCAGCCTCAGCTCTCTCTCTCTCTCGTTAAAAAAATAGGCTTACTTCTAACCTTTCAAATACTGAGTATTTGAAATTTTTAGAAATTAGTACTGAGGAATATCTTCTAAAATATGTGGAACAACAGACGAAAGAAATTTTGGTTTTCTTTTTTCCCCCCGGCCATTCTCCTTATACCAAGTCTACTGCATATAGTCCTTTGTTCAGTACTTCTGTAATAAGCCTGTCTTTTGTTAATGCTGGAAAATTCAGCTCAATTGATTGTCAAAGGTCTGAAGTTTTCTGCATTGGTGTAGAGTAGTCCATATTTCACATATTCCGTTGTATTCATTTTATTTTATCAGTTGGCCACTATATGTATGAAACAGAATTGGTTGGTACTTAAAGTGAAGTACCAAGTGATTCAAATATTGATTATTATATTCATTTTTAGTGTGCCCTTAAGCAAGTCATATACATGCCCACTTATTCACCTATAGTAGGTGAAACAGCAAAGTACAAGAGTGTATCTGAAAAGTTCTCCTCTGGAGAAAGGTACTTAAGAAATACAAACTATTCTTATTCAAGAGGCCAGCTCAGGAAGACCTGAGGAAATGATGAGCAAACCCCATTCTACTGCAGCACAATTCTCTTGGAGTCCGTTTTTCTACAACCCTACTTTCCTTGAACAGGACATTCCTGAATCAAGAGTGCTTCAGCAAAATCTGCTTCCCTGGGGGCAAAACCAATCTCACAGTCACTCTTTCAGGAAGGCACATACTGCAGAACATTGACTGGACAAAAGATGCTATTTTTTTTCCTCTAGCAAAAATTGCTCAAATTGCTTGAGAAAGAGACACAATACGATGTTTATCCCTGTTTATAGATGTTTAACCAGTGCCCCTTCTGAGGGTCATATGACTACAAACAGCATTGTGGTAATTATATCCACTGCTGCAAAGAACAGATGTGTAAATTGGTGGTTTCTGGGGGGAAAATAACATCAAGTTCAGTTTCCAGAAATGTACACAGTGCAGTACAGCTGTAACATTCTGTGCAGAGGTCTCTGCAGTGTCTATGACTGAATGTGGTTACATGTAAAGAATATGGAAATTCAATGGGGCATCTAGCAGGAAAGTCCAGGAGCACCTAGATAATGACTCAGATGGTTTGATGTGTTTAGGAATTTCTGGTGACACTGGATAAATCTTCACATCCAAAGAAGGTTGTAACACATCTTTGATTCTAAAATTTTCCAGGTAAGAAGTATATAGGGCATAGAGGATGGAATTAGGAACCTCTGATCCCCCATATACCTCTGAGGTTCATGCATCTTAAATATAAATGAGACCTAAATGAGGCCATGTTATATCAAGCTGATCATACTTTTGACCTGTGAACCCCCAAATATTCCTAAACTTAGCACTGAAGGGTCCAAGATGATCAGAGTCCCTAAAAACTGGAGTTTAATGTAACCTTATATAACCTTAAGGTAACCTATGTAACCTTAGCGTCAACAAAAATAATTAGATGAAATAATTTCTATTAGTGAATTTATTGTATTGTGAATTCTTGCTTTCCCTAGGATGTATGTTTATATGAGTGTGTGGTAATTAATATTCTCCCTGAAAATCAAAACAAAACAGCACCAACTCATGTATTGTATTAAAATAGCTTTTTAACAGGTCTGTTAGCATAAATATATGTATATCACCATAAGCTTCACTACCTTCTTTTGTTTTTTGTGGTGCTGGGGAGCGAACTCAGGGGCATTCTATCATTCTATCTCCGAACTACACCCCCAGCCCTATTTTTTATTCTTTATTTTGAAACAGGGTCTCGCTAAGTTACAGAGAGCCTAAGTAGCTGAGGCTGGCTGTGAACCTGGGTCCTCCGGTCTCAGCCTCCCAAGTACTAGGATTATAAGTGTGTGCCACCACGCCTGGCAGCTTCAATACCTTCTCTTTGTAAAAATTCTTTTGTTCTTAAACTATATGTGTGCAGAATATTATACAGTGATCCAGTGTGTGCTTAAAGCATGGGATTTCTTCTGGACTGGGGCTATTTTTACCTTCACGTGTACTTAAACTTCAGAAGACCTATAGTAAATGTGATAAATTTAGTAAATGCGATAAATTTAGTAAATGTGATACTTTAATTTAGTAAATGCAATAAAACCTGAACATTAATTTGCATTTACACTGCATATTATAATATTCAGTGGCATTATGCAAAACTTGGAAGTTTTGCTTCTGGGGCAGAAAAACATAATCTGCTCATTTCAGGCCATACTCTTCAGCTTTTATGCTTCCATATGAACTACACAGAAGAACCAAACCGGGTCTCTATGATTGAAATGTAACAGAGGGACAATCTAGTCTGCCAATCTGGATCTTTCAGGCCCAGAATGGAAGGATAATAAATTGAGACCTGAAAATGCTTTAGGCTAAAGTATGCCTTTTGACAGTAATGATCTAATTCAGTTATCTATTTTGTCCCAAATTTAGCCTCCTCTTCTCTGTGGCCCTGGGGATTCCAGGGAAAAAAGGAGACTACGAGGGCCAGCCGCAGCTATATTACTAATTGATTTACACTCTAGCCATTTCCATGGATATGAAATAACATGATGTAATGGCCTCTTCTAGGCTAGTGCCTATGTTCATAGGGTCTTTGTATGCTGGAGTTTAGAGTAGGGTTTCTAAGTCTTTCAGGTATCCATTGATTCTAAAGTCGGGAGGCAATGGGGTAAGAACAGAAAATTCTGACTTGCTCAATATAGACATTTTTTCAGTAAAAATCAAGGGAGCTCTTTCCAAACAGGAAGGTGTCTCTTCATCGAGGTCTAAGGACCATGTATAACACCCGACTGGGGTACCAACCGAAAATGTTTGAGGGGCTTTGATCAGGATCACTGGAGGCAGGGCCCATGAATCTGTTTTAAACAAACATCCCAGGCAGTAATTATGTCCCAGTACTCGGGAGGCTGAGACAGGAGGATCACAGGTTCATGGCCAGCCTCAGCAACTTAGTGAGGCTCTCAGCAACTTAGTGAGACCCTGTTTAAAATAAAAGAATAAAATAGGGCTGGAGGTGTAGCTTGGAGGTAGAATGCCCCTGGGTTCCATCCCCAGTACCACAAAATTAAATAAATAAATAGTTAATCTTGAAACTTAAAACGCTTTTCCCACAGAAAGAACAACAACAACAAAATTTTCAGACCTGTATATAAAATTCAGGTTGATCCAAAATGTAGCTGAAAAGAATCTGCTATGGAAACACAGGAGCAAATAATGTTACTGGGTTTTATGAAGTAAAAGAGCCATTTATTTATATCTTATTTCATTTGAAACACACACACACACACACACACACACATACACACCCACAACCACACCCACACCCACACACTTCCCTTTTCTGATCTATAGGTGTTATGCTAGCCCTAAGCAATGGTAGTGAGAATGAAAATTGTAACAAAATTCTTTAGGTACCTTTGTGTTTGTGTCACAGTGAGAGTCTCAGGACAAAGGAATAGAGGAGTGGATTAAAAGGGAAATTTCCCATGCGCATTGGACAAAAGTTAGAAGAAAAACTATTGAATGTGGAGGGAGGGCAAGGAAAAAAAGGGAGAAAAAGAGAATAAAAGAGGAAAACAGTGGTTTATGTGAGCAGGTGATGAGTTAAAGAGGAAGTGGAGGAGAGGTGAGTTACTCAGGTCTAAGGAGAAACACTTCCTGGGTGTATGTTTACCCCCAGGCAGAAGAAAGGGATCTTGAGTAAGAGATCTTTCAATACCCATAGTTATCACCAGATGGTGAAATTGATCTGGGGCCTCCTAGGTACTGGTCAGTTTGGGGGGAGGAGGAAAGAAGAACATGAAAATCTCTTGGTAATTCGTTCATTTCTTCCACAAATATTTATTGTGTGCCCTCTAAGTCCTATGAACTATGCTAGAAACCGAAATAAAATGGCAAAGTCCCTGCCCTCAATCAACCTGCTGCTATGTGAGAAGTTAATAGGTACAAAGATGGCTCTAGATACAAATTAAGATCTGTATTAGTTCATATTCTTATGTCAGACTTGCTCCTTTGTTTACTGGCCTCAAAGCCAGACCCAGGCAAAACCAAGCCTCTCCTGCTTCTCCTCCACCCCATCTCTTGGCCTTCCGTGAGCCGGTCTTCAGTCTTGGAAACGCGCTTGCCTCTGGCCTTCTATATTGGCTAGGTGACTGGTGTCAACCTGATTAACCAAGGTGAGAGGTGTAATTAAATTCCTCACCCCCGGTGCCTGCATTTTAGGCGTTTCTTCTTATTTATTTTTCTTTTCCACAATGCTGCAGCCCATTTGACCCTGGGGTGGGCGGTAATGTGCACCTCTGACATTCTTGGAAAAGCTGTGAGCACACACCAGGAGAGCAACCCTCGTCTAAATCCACTGCTAGGTGCTTCAGATTCAGGGACACCCTGACGCCCATCCATACACCCCAGCCTTAGAATAACACAGTATATAATTTTAAAAAAAGACACAGTTCGTGGGAGTTTGGGGAGACAACATGATGGGGAGCAGAGGAAAGGATTTCGGCAAACTTCATTTTTCCTAAATAGAACTGGTTGTGCCTGGTCTTCTCTTTCCCCGTGGTCCCCGCCCTTGCGCACCCACTGACTTCTTGGCCTCCCTTCTCCAGCCAGTCCTGCCTTTCTCTGCCTCGGTTTCCCTGCCCCGCCCCTGCATTTTGACTCCAGTTCGGTCCATCAGCCCTCTTCGCGCTTCATCTTCTTGTCTCTTTTACGCATTGGCTCCGGCCCCTCTCCACGGTGATCTCATCCCTTTGTTTCCCCTCGGCAGCAGTCTGCGGCTCCGGCACACCCACCTCGGGCCTGGCGGGCTGGGCGGCGGGCGTGGCCAGGGCGGCGGGGCCGGGCCCGGGGCTGCGGGGCCGCGGGGGCCTGGGGCGGGTCGCGCACTGCGCGGGGCGGCTCCTCCGCCGGCGCCCTACAGTCCCGCTCCGTGCCTGCGACCCCGCCCTGCGGCCCGCGGAGCCCCTCCTCCAGCTCCCCGAGCGCACGTGGCGGCTTCCTGCTCTCCCGAGCACTGGGGAATTTGGTTTTATTTTAATGAACCGCCACAAACTCTTGTTTAGGAGATAATTGCTTCTTGCAGTGGCTTGGAGAACAAAAGCAGCCTGTGCCCCAGGCCTCTCCATGGCAGAAGAGCAGCGAGGGGCAGTGCGCAGGGCTCCCTCCTTGGCCCTTCATTAGTCGGCTAGTCTGCACCTCCAGGCTGTAGCAGCAGCAGCCTGTTTCCGGGGATGGAGACCTGTGCGGTGTCAAGGTTACACTGCGGGTGGGGAAGAAAGAGAGAAAGCTGGGTCAACTGGAAATCTTCTGGCCCCTCCATTTTTCTTTGCTTTCGAAGCTGCAAAGAGCACATTAGCATTCCTCCGGCTGTTTGCATCTTTTTCTCCAGCAAGCAAGGGCAGACCAAAGCAGCGGGCAAGAGGCTTCTTTCTGTCAGCAAGAGCAGACCTTTACAAACTAAACAGGAATATCTTGTCTTTAGAGGATAGCACAGGAGAGAAACCCAGCTAAGGAGTCAAGGCCAGAGGCTACACTTGGAAAACAGTGACCCTTTATTATCATGATTATTTTAAGTTTTCTAGGCTTTTTATTTGAGAGGTCCATTTCCCACTAGGAAATGCAGGCTCCACCGACACCTGCAGGCAAGTTCCTTTTGGGGGGGAGGGCAGTGAATGAAGCAGGTGGGAAGAAATGAGGCAACTGTAGATGTAGCCACATTTAGACTTGGTGCGGGATTTCCTCTAGTTGGAACCGTGGCCCCAGCGCGCACTCGTTCATTCTTTCAGTACCATGAATGAACACTGAACACTCACCATGTGATGGATGGGCTTTGTCACTGGCTGTAAATGACTTCAGATCCCCTTGAGAGGGAAGCCAAAAGGAAGAGGAGAGAGCCAAGACGTCAGACAGCCAGCTTTCAGGGGTCCCCAGCCCTAAAAGCTCATGGCCCTGAAGGGACCTGGGGTCATGCAAGAGCGGTGGAGGCAGATAACCCTGCACTTGCCTGTGAGGAGTGTAGGAAGCTGATGGGAGTTAGAATTTGCTTTCTCTGTTTTCTGGCCTCCTTTTCTTGCTTAAATAGGTAAACAAACAAACAACAATTGTAGCAGAGGGTAACAGTGATTTGCATAGCTTACTTCATGACTTTCGGCAGTCTCCTTCTCCCCCTCCAATTAGAACAGTAGATTTCATTCAGATTTGCACACAGACGACAACATGGATTTAAAAATTGTCAAGTAAAGCAGTCCTTTAGAATCCTTCTCTCTTTTATCACAGGTACTTTGAGGAAGGTGTAGCTTTTTGCTGACTTATGAATGATGTGATCTGGTATTCAGAGGGTTGGAATTAGGTGTCTGAAGGATAGTAATGTCTTTCTGATGAGATGGATCATTTACCAGTTCATAGGCACATAGATGCAAAAGCTTCCCGCACTGTAGAGAGTCAAGCATTTTACTGCATGGGAGGTTGGCCAATGAACAAGGTTTAGCTCTCTCAGTTTGGTGACTCATTTGGGACTGGCTCTATCTATCTATGCAGGCATATAACATATATATATATATATGTTATATATATATGTATATATGTATACATATATATATACATATATATATGTTATATATATATGTCTATTAGAAGAATTTAGTCCAAAGTGACAGTAGAGACCGGAGTCTATAGAGAAGACCCTGTCCATTCCAGATCCTAGGCTTGGGTCACAGATAACTTTTCAAATGCTTTCCATTTTACAGAAATAGGAAATCAGAACACACACACACACACACACACGCACGCACACACGCACACACATTTGCACACAATTAGAACTTTGACACTTTGAATGTTTGAGCCATCAATCTATCTCCTAGTCAACTCTCTTAACATACAAACAAACTGAGGCCTAGGGACCTGAAGAGACTTTCATAAGTAATAATCAGTTTGGGATATATCAGGTCTACATTCATGATTTCCTGATTACTGATGCAGAACTTTTACTACTTACCTGTTGCCTCTTATTTCTCTGAATTTCATAAATAGAGGCACCTCTGAAATTGTTCTTTCATCTAAAGAGCTATTCAAAAGGAATGGTGGATTTCTCAGAACAGGTATGTTTAATCTGAGCAATTCAGCCAGGACATTTCACATATTCATGTGCAAAAGATTTGTTAAAATGCAGATCACAAAGCCGGCTGTGGCCCATGCTTGTAATCCCAGTACTTGGGAGGCTAAGACCAGAGGATCCGGGTTCTCAGCCAGCCTCAGCTACTTAGTGAGGCCCTCCCCAACTTAGTGAGACCCCATTTCAAAATAAAGAATAAAAAATAGGGCTTGGGGTGTAGCTCGGAAGTAGAATACCCCTGGGTTCAATCCCCAATACCACAAAAAAAAAAAAATGCAGATCACAATTCAGTAGGTCCTAGCCCTGGTGAGAGTTTACATTGCCAGCCTGACCTGCTCACGGTAGAACAGATGCTGCTGGTCCAGGTGGGGAGCAACAAGGCTGCAGACAGCATCTTTCCTCCTTGACTTTCGCTTCTCACTAATATAACAGCCCTGTGGATTTAAGAACCCCCCACCTTTTTTTTAGTTCTTGGCCCTGTTGCCAGGTCACTGCACTCCCTTAGCTAATCTGGATGCCTTTCACTGCCTAGTCGTCATCTAGGCTTGAGATTGTCAGAAATAGTCTCTAGAGACAGGTGTCTTGAGCTGCAGGGTGTGATCTTTTGTCTAGTGACTTAGCACCATTTAACTTGGTTCCACAAAACCTTTCACACATAAGCAATTTGCTCAACTCTGATGGTTAAAAAAAAAAGCATTTTTCTATTGCACAAGTGTCCTCTCAGCTGCAGCTCATTTCTCTCCTTCTGGGAGTGCAGCTGGCATGCTGCTAGCTACAGACCTGGCCCTTCCACTCACAGGGGCTCAGCTAATATTTTGCGCATTTTCCTACTACTCAGTTCTATCTGCCCTCGTGCATGCTATGACTGAATTTAGGTCGGAGTTCCTTTGTGTATCACCTGAGTTGAGCACATTGTAAACTATAACAGGGCAAAGGCTTTTCTAAGGCACAGGCTGATTTCAGTGTCATCCATTTCTCAGTTCTTTGAAGTTTGTCCGCCTCAAAAGTGCCTCTGCCTTGGCACTTTAACTTACTGTGTGAGCTCATTTTCAAACTTTCTTATTATAACCTTTCCTCAGGAAAGAAGCAGAATTTAGTCCAATGTATAATGCACATTCCCCAGGCATGTATTAAAGTCTTAATGTTTAAAACAGAAGTACAGGCTTGGGCTTTGGAGTCAGGCTTCTGAGATGGTCAGCTCCTAGCTCTACTACTTATTAAATTCAGAACCTCCCCAAGAATTAGTGTCTTCATCTGTAACAGTAATAATAGCAATAATACCTACCTCATACATTTATTATGAGGTTTTCCATGCAAAACCCTTAGCTCAGTGTCTTGCACAAAGTAATCAGTAACTGTTAGCCTCTATTATTAATAATAGGACAGTATGCTTTCCCTCAAAGAATTTATAGTTTAGTAGCATGTTTGGAAAGTAAGTACATCAATAACTATAATACAAAGTGAAATACAACTAAGGGTACAGTGGGAATTTAACATGAAGATATACTCTGTCTGAGAGGCTGGCATACTCTGGCCTGCAAGCTAAGAATGGATTTTACATTTTTAAATGGTTGAAAGAAAATCAAAAGAATAACATTATTTTGAGGTACCTTAAAATTATCTGCAATTCAAATTTCACTATTCATAAGTAAGATTTTATTGGAACACAGCCATACTCATTCATTAAGTATTGTCTATAGCTTATTAAACCCTACCATGATAGTTGAAGAGTTGGGATGGAGACTATATAGCTCAGAAAACCAAAAAATGCTTACAGTTTGGCCCTTTGCAGGAAAACATTGCTGACCCCTACTCTATCCAATTGAGACAAAGCAAAAATGTCTCCAGTCAAGGAGGTGGTGATTGGCATGAGTCATGAAGCATGTGTGGGTCTTCAGATGAACATGACTGAGAGATGTTTGAGGAAGTGCACATTGTCAGTGGCCTGACAGAATCCGGCCAGTGTGGAGCATATGAACAGTGCGTGTGTAGTTTTACGTGGCTAAAGTTCAGGGCACACTCACAAGAAAGGTGGAAAAGGCAGATGGGTTCATCCCATGGATTTCTCAAATTATTCATATCTTCTTAGCTTGACAAACAATGGGAATAATTAAAGTTTATTTTAAGGTAGAGGAAGGAGGTATATGTTATGATAAATTCATGCCTCTGTTTTAACTTAATCTGATGAAATACGTAGCATAGATTGGAAGAGAAACCAAGTAAGAGAGCTTCTTAAACTGAATATTATAGTGCTAACTTTCAGTGTCAGTTTTAGTCTTTAAATTATGGGAATAATGCTCCGCGGTAGAATTTCAGACATTTGGCAAAAGGAGTATCTTTGTCTAGGTCCTCCCTGCACATCTGCTCTACTATTCCACCAGCAATCCCCATTATGACCTTGATTCTCCACTGTGATTTTTATCTTCTGGTGTATGTTTCTGGGGTGCTACTATTTCATGGCATGGACTGCTGCACTTATTTATATCAGGGGCTACAGAGAAGCTTTGGTTTGTTAACTCACTGGGCTCTGATACTACTTTTAACTACGAATTTGGCTTAGGGAGAAACTAGGGAATTATTCTAATTTGGAGTTGTCGTGTTGCCTCAACCACAGAGAGAGGTGGTTACTGGAGCCCTCTGGGAATATTTTACTCCTAGTCTTGGGTCTAGTCCTGAGCTGACACAGGGAAATAGGAATCATTAGTTTCTGATGAGTAAATCAGATCGTAGCAGAGGGGTGGCATCACCCTACCTTCCTGGAACTCTGGTGCTCAGGAGAGTCACCAGGCTTTCCATGTGTGGTACATCTGTAAAGCTCCTCATTTGGGGGGACTTACTGCAAAGCACAAATTTGGTGCCTTGTGCATCTCTATGAGCCACATGACATCGCTTATGAGAAGGTTATGATCCATCTCTTAGTTGTCTATACATCCAGTAGAAAGGAAAATAACTTTCATCAACCACAAGACCCCAGACTCAGACAATATCTCCCTATTTTATCCAGTTCAGCCTGATTGTTCTGCTCAAAGGCCATGCTATTATAAATCCCTGGAAAGCAGGTTCAAGTGAATTAATTCAGAAGTTGTAAATTTTGCTTATATTATTTCAAAAACAGACAAGAGGGAAATTTTCCTTTGTTAATGGCTTCAAAGAATGTAATGTTTCTCCCAAAAGAATCACAAAGTGGGAGGTGTTCTAATGCTTTGTGCCATAACAAACAGTCACTGAACAGATAGTACAAGGAACTATGTGGCATAAACACTATGATACCTTTTGGGAATGTAATCAGAACTAGTATGACACCCATGAAATAGTTCTGGATGGATCTTCCTATCTGCCTCACTATAATCGTGAGCAAACAGAAATGGTTGTTTTAAGGGAAAGGCAATATTTAGTTCAGGAACTTGGGCTGGATTTAAAGCCTTAGACTTGGGAATAAATCATAGAGACTGCTCTTTACCACTCTGCAGCCTCTTTCTTCTGATAAGAATACTTAAGGGTGACTCTAATGTCAATCCTTTTGTTTTTCTCATTTAATTAAATCGCCATAATTCCTGAAGCCCCTCTCTCCCTCTTGTCCCAATATTGCTTTCTCTGCTCTGTGATAATTTTTCTCTCCTGCTTTCAGAATTAATAGGCTATCAAGTGGGAATCTTCCCCATCAAAATCTTTACAGGGAAAACCAGTCGGCCTCACCTGGGTGATGAAGTCATGATGCCTCAGGCTCTGCTTTGGACATTTATTTCTACTTTTCGATTGTAAATGGATTTTGAAAGGGGAAAATGAAGTTGGGGTGACAGCTCTGATGTCTGGTCCTTTAGACACTCTGAGTTAGCCTAGCACTGGCAGTGATGAAGTCCTGCTCTGAAATGCCCCGCCCTCCTCTCTGCTTTGCACCTTGCCTTGGATCCTTGAGGGGAAACCTGCAGAGATTAGACCTGTCCCGTCCTCACATGGCTTCTTGACTTCCTGGACTCCTAGGCTCATTCTACTTCACATGTAAGCTATACATATATTTTGGGCCCAAATCCTGGCTCTACCACTTATTAGCTATATGATTTTCCCCCACTTTGGTACTGGGGATTGAACCCAGGGGCACTCTACCTCCGAGCTACACCTCCAGCACTATTTTATTATTTTTATTTTGAATTAGGGTCTCAGTAGGTTGATGAGAGTCTTACTACTTGCTGAGGCTGTCCTTGAAGCTATGATCTTCCTGTCTCAGCCTCCTAAGTACTGGGATTACAAGCATGTACCACCACGCCAGACTGCTATATAATTTTTTGAGCAAGCTATTAATGTCTGTGTGCCTTAGTTCCTTCCTCTATACCCTTCACATAACATTGTTGTTAGAATTAAATTATTATATAAAAATATATTAAATAAATATGTTTGGGCATACCTATATATAAAACACATGATAAAGTGCTTAGAAGAGTACTTGATACATACTGCTATATAATTTTTAAATTTGTTATTAATATTATGTTCTCCGAAGTTATGGGGATATTTTACAATATTTACCTTTCACATTTTTGGGGGGTGGCACATATTATTTTTTAAGTGTGCACAGCTTTGAAATCTCTCTCCATGGGGCTGTCAAAGAGAAAAAAAATGTAAAATATTTATCAAATAATTCACCCACTGCCTAGTCTCCAGAAAGTAGCAATTTTCACTTAATTTGCATTGTCTTGTTCCAAGCATTTTACAAATACTATTTTCTTTCATCCTTAAAAAGATTCTGCACAATAGATATTAGTATCCTAATAGGAGGGATGAAGAAATTGAATCCTAAAGGAATTAAGTCATTTACCCCTGGCCATATACTTAACCAGTAGCCAAGGCAGGATCCAAACTCAAATTATTTGACTCCAGAGTCATGCCAGGGAACATGTGATTGAAAGTGTCAATGACTGATCATGAACAGAGAACTGGATTCTCAAAGCAAAGGGGGTGGCAAGAAAGGAGGAACAGCAAGCCCAGTAGCTACATGAGTAACTCTCACAAACTTAGGCTCGGAGTTATGATTTATAGATTTTTCTAGGGTTTTGTGTATTTCCCCTCAAATGACCCAGCTGCTTGAGGATGGAGATCCAGTTAAAAGAGAAGTCTATTCATACTCAGAACCACATGCCCTGTACCTGACACTCTATCCCCCTCCACATACATGCCCCCCACCTCAGCCTCACAACAAAAATACTCAGTTGATTTTTCTACATATGAAAGAATACAGCAATACATCTTCTGGAATCAGGGAGAAACATACTTGCTCTTTTTTTGAGATTTCTCAAATACTGTTCTAAAAGGACAATCACTTACTTGGTGACTGATACTGAATATGAAAGCATGTGTAAAATTATTGCTGGTAGGCAGCAGGACCCCTGTAAAAGCATCCTATCAGCCATCTCAAAAATATAGGTATAGTTTAAAAATCAGTATGCTTAGTTGGCATGGTGGCACACACTTGTAATCCCAGTACTTGGGAAGTTAAGACAGGAGGATCACAAGTTCAAAGCCAGCCTCGGCAACTTAGGGAGGCCCTCAGCAACTTAGCAAGACCTTGTTTTTTTTTTTTAAAAAAAAGTCAATATTCTTGCTGTGCAGAGGAGTTTCAGGGAAACTCACCCAGCTCCTCCTTCTAAACATGTTCTTGCCCCAAATCCCTTCTACATGGAGATTCTGAGCTGCCCCTTTTATAAAATCTGAAATATAGACCAATTTCCTTAATTAAAAAGTATTTCCAGTAGTGTTAGATTTGATGTGTTTATATTAGGATTTATATTTATTCAGTGACACTTCCTGATTGTTTAGCGTTGAATTTTTAGATTGATTTTCTATTAGGTTTTTTTTAAATGTAAAAGATTAGAGGCCTAGGTTTAAGACACATTCTGTTAATTAAGGGCTTTCTACCAATTTCCTTATTTTGTGGAGGGGATAGCACATTTGTTCAGTCTACTTCATTGTAATTCCATAAGGAAAATTTTTGTTATGTTGAAAGTATTTCATAATGTGTAACATACAAATTCAAGCCACTGTTATTATTACTATTATTTGCAAAGAGAATCCCAAGTTCTTTTCCATTTTCTACGAACCTGGCTTTACATATCATGCATTCTGATGACAGGTCATATTTACCCTTACTAGATATTAGGTGCATGGCATTTGGGTATTATTAACTATCCCATGGGCGTGCATTGGCCAGAGTTGGAAATCTGAGATTATAATGATCCTTTCTCCTCAGGAACAGATGCTCCTAAGCTAGTCCCCCACAAAATGCTTGGCATTTGCATTTATAACTTTTGCCAGATAGGAGTATTACCAGACATAAACACAGGCTCTCAGAACTCCACCAGCGATTGTTTTACTGGTCATGTAAGGGATGTAGCTGGGTAAGTGGGCTAGATAAATGAAATAGTAGCTAAATGAGTTTTTTTTTTTTTTGGATGAGGGGGTAGCAGGTAAAGGTCATTTTTTTTTAAGTGAATAGACTTCATCACTAAGCACCTGGATCATGTGGAGGTTTGGGGGATGGATAAAGTTTGAGAAGATTAAGAGGAAGTCAGTTAGTGTGTGTCAGGTGGTAGAAGAGTGGGACTATGATTTAACCTTGACAATGTAAACAGATCTCGCTGCCTCCCAAGGATAGGAAAGAACTGAATTTTATATTGTGGAACATTTTAGACAGTATTCTGCTCACCTCTTTGATAGATAGCTCAGTAGTACTGTATAGTTAAGGAACAGCTTCTCCCCTCCCTGGTCGAGGTTGCCAGCAATAATGGGGATGAAGATGTAATGACCAAAGTTGTCTTATTGACATATTTTAGCTTAGTTTCATGATGATGTAGAATTACTCTAAAAGGATAATTATGATCACAATATTATGATGATGAAAATAGTAGCAGGTGCCCCTTTTTGAGAATATACTATATATATGTCAGGTACTGTGCTAAGTACTTTATGTACATTAACTCATTGGATGTTCACACCAACCCAGTGGAATAGTTCTGTTATTCCTCCACCTTGCAGATAAGGAATGGAAAGCTGGCTTGCTCAAAATCAAGAGCTGGTAAGTGGCAGCCTGAGTTTCAAGTGTACACATGTCTAACTCCACAGCCTGTGCTCCTAAACACCAAGGAATACTAGTTTTCTGCATTGTATTTTGAAAAGCACTAGGCAGGGACTAGGACAGAGAATGGAGTCTGTTATTTGGAAGATGAGTTAGACCAGATCCTTGTCTCTTTTCTCAGTTGTCTTGATTATAAAACAGGCACAATGATGTATTCCTCACATGGTTATTATGAGGAGTGTATTGAATACTAAATGCATATACTGTCTACTCATTATAAATGTAAGAAGATAGAGAAAATTGACTGCTGGAAAGGACTTGATGAAGGTTCCCAGCATCTGTGGCCAGGATTTTCTCCATGGCAGAGTAGGGACACCCAGCCAGTTGGCTGAGTGCCTCCCATTTACATGCTCTGTGATTACCAGTGCAGTGTGGCTTGTATTCGCTTAACAACTACCAATAAACATGTTTCAAGGACCAACTATGCACTGGCACTAGTGTAGCTACTGAGGCTCTGAGGATTGTACAAAACTGACAAGGGTCTGTTCTCAGAGTGTTTATTGTTCAAGGGAAGATTTAGTTAATAATGAAATGAAAACAACATATGTCAGGTGATTATAAGGACTAAGAAGGAAAAGCAAGGTAAATAGAACAAGAGTGGTTATATTTGGGGAAGGTACACCTTAGAGTGGGTAAGGAAGATCTCTCTCAATCATTTATTCATTGACCGAAATATATCAAATACCTACTGACTCAGAATAAAATTTATGAAGGGGGCTTAATTAGCAAAACTAAATCAACAGTCATATTTAATATTGTAGGTAGAATATAGTAATTTAAATAAATATTTATCTCATTGTGCCTTATATTTTTGAGTACCCAACAAGAGGTAGTCTCTTACTAGAAAGAAGTTTGGGTTTTGCTAACTTCCATGGGCTCTGGGGCTTCCTTCCTGCTGGTTGGCTTTGACCATCTCCTCCAGCAGCTGGGGCCTTGGGGGGAAGGATTCACCTCTGGTGATGGTGCAGGGAGCTTCCTGCTGACAAGCTGCTTGTCTGTCTGTTCCCAGATGTATTGGCTGCCTGCTGTTCTCCCTCTTACTCCAGTGGTGAGCAGAAGCCTCACAGTCCCTCTCATAGCGTGGTGTGTGATGTCCTTTTCAGCAACCTCATGGGGAGTCCCCCTCTTTTGTCCCAAGCTCAGTGGCCTTTCTAGGCATAGTCACCTCTCTGAGAGCAGAGTTTAGCAGCTCCCTCCCCCTCCCCTTTCTCCTTTGAGTGTGCCACTTCTAGAGGTTGCCCACCAGAGGGGCTGTGCCATTACTCCAGAGTTGAGCCCCATTCTCCCAGGGCTGACAGTCACACCTGTTTGCCTAAGTGTCAGTGATTTTGGTCCTTGATTCAGTTGGGAAACATACCCATGTCTGTCATGCCCAAAGGCTTTCTAGAAGAGCTTATCAAATTCTGTCCAATATGTGCCTTGCCAGATGACCAATATAAACGTGTGTCTTATCTAATCCTTGGACTCTTCCCAACCCCAGTTTGAAGAAAGGGGTCTTTCTTCCTTGAATAACTAAGGGACTAAACTTTCCAGCTTACTCTCCTTAGGCCCTGGAGAGCAAAACGTACATTAAGTATCAGTGGAGGGAAAAGAGATTGTTCAACAATCCCCCATGAATGGTTTCATGAGTTTCACTTATGAAAAAAGGTAAATATTGGAAAAATAATTTTATGGATAAGACATCTAGTTAATCCATACATAAAACAAATGTAAGTCAGTTGTCTTTATAATAATTGTCTATATCTTTGCTACTTCTAAGTGCTTGATTTATTGTTATTGTTATTATTATTATTATTATTTTAATGGCATTTCTATAATCGGTGTTATTGTTGTTGTTGTTTTACTTGTCTCCTTGCTGGCCTCCTCACATTTATTTCTGCAATTGGAGAAACATTTATCTGTCTTAGATGCTCTTGAAGTCTATCACTGGAAAGTGAAGGATTTTAACAAAAGTTGACAAAATGAAATCCCAACTTTTTGCCTGTTCCATCTTTCTGACATGACACTACTTGAGATGTTGAAACTTCAGATTCATTAAGAAAATATTAATTGATCTCCTGTTGTGTGCCAGGTACCATTCTAGAAACCGGAGATTCAGCAGCAAAATAGACGTCTTTCTCATATGCTGCGTTTTGTCTGTTAGAAGGTGCTTTTTGCTTTTCTCTGTTGTGGAACAAGTAGGATTATAAATATGTACAATAAAATAAAAGATAAACTCTTTGAGTGTGTTTTATATTGTGTTAAATATGCCACCTCATATTATTAAATAAATAATATATAAAAGTGGACCAAAAGCCCGGCGTGGTGGCGCACGCTTGTAATCCCAGTACTTTGGGAGGCGGAGACCAGAGGATCGGGGTTCGCGGCCAGCCTCAGCTCTCTAGCTGTCTCTCTCTCTCTTTCTCTATCTCTCTCCTCTTAGTGAGGCCCTCTGCAACTTCGTGAGACCCGGTTTCAAAATAAAGTATAAAAAATAGGGCCGGGGGCATAGCACGGAGGTAGAACGTCCCTGCGTTCAATCCCTGGTACCGCAAAAAAAAAAAAAAAAAAGTGGACCAAAGACTTAATAATATATAAAATAATATATGAAGGTGGACCAAAGATCACCAGCTATTACCTGAAAATACTAACGTTACAATTACAGTGCCCAATACAGGACACAAGTGTGTGTGTGTGTGTGTGTGTGTGTGTGTGTGTGTGCATGTTACTGAGGATTGAACCCAGGGGCATTCTACCTCTGAGCTACACCCCCAGTCCTATTTTATTTTGTATTTTGAAACAGTGTCTCACTAAGTTACCTTGGATTGACCTAGAACCTGCAATCCTCCTGACATTTTATATAGGCAATCGATGAACGTTTGTTGCCCACTTATGACTCTAGAGCTGTAGCGATATACTACATCTTTATTTGAAGGGGAAAATGAAATTCTGTCATTACCACTCTGCCAAGATTTCTAACATCACTCTTCATGTCTCACATTCCCCTATAGAATTGTTCAGTCATCAGAGTATCTGAGCTCCCACATAGTATCTGTGCCCAGTAACTAAGAAAGGACGTTTTGCTGGGCTGAAAATGAGTCTAAATAAGTTATGACAATTTTGGAAAAGGCATATAGTTTCATTGCTTCTACCTACATCCTGTTCCCTACTTTACTCATACACTATTAGATCTTCAAGCCAGACTTAGTGTTGAGAGAACCCTATGTATCCCAGCTGTAACTATTCATCTTTTAAATAACACCTTCTTCCCTACATCTGCCAAGAAACATGCAGAGACATTTCATCTACAGAACTGGAGGAGGCTCATCCAGCCTCCTTACATTTACAAGGGACATTTCACTGTATTTCTGATCTTTGACTAGGTGCAAACAGAATAGAGAACTCCACTGTAAACTACTTTAGTAGTAGGATATTTTCTTTAAAGTATCAACAATGCTTAAAAATAGTAAAATTATATAAATTTCACTTCAATAAATTACTAATAAAAATAGTGAGCCATAACTAGGTGCTTCCGAAGTTTCCTATATATCCTTCAACACTTTATTCTGGTTATTTCACAGGCTATATAACTTCTGATGAGTTTGAAAACTATGTTAAAGAAAATTCTGCTTAAGATATCTCTAGCCCTTCAATTTTGCTTCTCGAAAATATGTTCTGTTCAATCAAATTGACAATATTTTTGTTTACTGAAGATATTCTTAGAAAGAATTGGTATACATCAATAATTATTAAAGCATTTAAAAATCAATCCTGTTAAAGAAGAAAACTTGGAATACTATAGTGGTACTATTTATAGTTAGCAGTAGATTCAGAGCCAAGGTTTTCTTTGCTTGGAAGGCGCAAGTATTCCTATAATAATTGGGAAAAGTTAAATGCATTGAGGTATCCCAGAAGAATGGGTTCTATTATTTTTAGTTCTGAATTTTAGGCATGCATGGGTTTTTGCCTAATGCACTTTTGAAACACAATGAATGCAAATGTTGGACATTTTAGAATGAAACTTAAGTTGTCCATTCTCTCTTCCTCCAAAGGGAAAATAAACCATTAACCAGAGCAACAATGTCTTATATTCAAGTGGATGTTTCTGGCTTTCTTATCTGTGATTCTTAAATATCAACAAGTATCAACCTTTCATCTAATAGATTTAAAGAGTTGACTAGGTTCCAACAAGTCAGTATAATGTAATGGTATTACTGCTTCTTTAGACCAATATTCATCCAAGGTTTTTTTTTTTTTTTTGCAGTACTGGGGATTGTACCCAGGGGCATTCTACCTCTGAGCTACACCCCTAGCCCTATTTTATTTATTTTATTTCGAAACAGGGTCTCACTAAGCTGCACAGGGCCTCGATAAGTTGCTGAGGCTGGCCTTGAACCTGCGATCCTCCCGTCTTAGACTCCCAAGTACTGGGATTACAAGTGTGAGCCACCATGCCCAGTTTCGTCCAAGATTTTAATGTTTGTTTGAAATCTCAAGATTTTATGTACGTTGGCTTCCTTTAAGACTTCATAAATTACAGCGCTCCCAAACAAACCAGTCAATAAATATTAATCCATAGCAATAAAGACTCATGAAAAAAATATGGCAACTTGTGATACTTTTCCTACATATAACACACTGCATTGGAATGTCCTCTTCAGTTATTTACATATAGCAATAGTTCCGCATAAAATGAGAAAATCTTGAAATTCCTTCAGAAAACATCAGAGCTCAGCACAAAGCTTATTCATGGCAAGACTGAGTTTAAAAATAAATCTAAATTTACTGAGATTTATGAGCTAACTCTTTAGACATTAAATACCAGGATCCCCTTTCTGGCTATGTTCTATTTGTAACTCACAATTTTAGACAGTTGGCTTTAGTTTATGAGTATAAGATCAGGCATCTACTGAGAATTCCTAGAAAATTATTAATTGTTAAAGTACTATGAAGTAATTTAAGTATATGTAAAAAAGAATCCTGCATGTGTCGATGCAGTATCCATTCCCTCACCGGTGTGTGTGAGTATGTGATGCTTGGCATAGACACTCAGTGTTGTTCAATAAGTGAATGAGTATGTTGACATGATGCTTTATGGATTATCTGCTACAAGAAACTCTAAACTATCCCAGGTCACTGATACAATACAATTGGACTTGCAGGATGGGTGGAGACCTGGAGAAGAGAACCTGAGTTCAAATACAAGCCGGGCCACTCACTCACTCACTCACTCAGTGAACTTAAACAAGTCACTTAACTTTTCAGAACCATGTTTTTCCCCTGTAGAAACCAAAAGCATTGTGCCAAATGATCTGGATGGTCTCTGGTTCTTCTAGGCTCAAATGTCCATTGTCTTAAGTAAGCTCTTCTGTTTCTAGTTGGGAATATTTCTAAGCACCCTGACACCTTGGGCTACCCCAACAGCCAATCTTGGGAAATATTCTTTTTCTTCTGTCTCCTTCCTCAACAAAATATACTCCTAGCCCAGTTACTTTAAGCACTGCAAAAGGAAATTACCAGAAAATAAGCTGTAATTTAAGCTTTATTAATAGAATCAATTACAAATACAAAAGAGAGATGTATACACCCAAGGCAGCACTGTTTAGCTTGAAACCCAGTTTTTACACGTCTCCTTCCTTCCCCTCTCTGTCCCTCCCCTCATTTCCCTTTTCATCCCTTCCCTTCCTTCTCTCTTTCCCCATCTATCTGAAAAGTATTTACATATTTTCCCCCCAACCAACCCTTTATATCTAGTTTCCCTAAATGTCTAATGATGTTGAGGCCCTGTAGTTCCTCTAGGACAGGCTGCATGACCGTGGAGTACTTTGAGCATCCCCTTCAGTGTATCTACCTATTGAGTACCTGGCTCTTGGAGGCATTGGCTTCACATTTTGTCTCCTGTTTCTGTTTTCCTGGTTCTTGCCCTCCTTCCCACCCTTCCTCTCTTGCATGTTTGTTTGTACTGCAAATTGAACCTATGGTGTTATATTTCCAAGCTACACCACCAGCCTTTTTTTAAATTTAATTTTATTTTATTGTTAGTTTTTATTTTGAAACAGAGTCTCACTAAGTTGCCAAGAGTCTCCCTAAATTGCTGAGGATGGTCTTGAACTTGCAATCCCCCTGTCTCAGCCTCCCAAGTACTGGGATTGCAGCTGTGCACCACCATGCCCAGCCTCTCTTACATTTTTTATACTCCTGGTTAGCAATAAGATTGCTGGTTCCCGAATCTAGTCTGAACCTCTCTAGGTAGTCATTTGAACATAGTTGCTGTGTTCAGAAGCTTACTTAAATCCTGAGGATTTGGAAAGTCAAAGTGGCAGATGCTCTGTAAGAGACAAAGAGAATGAGACAAAGAGGTAGCATTGAGAAGAGCTCTTGTTTTATCCATGTGGTTTCCTTCTTTATATCATGCAGACCCTCAGCTTTCTTATTTTTGTATTTCCCAGCTTTTAAAAGCATTTTAGTCCCTACACTTTGTGTTCTAAAAGGGAAAACAGGGCTCTAAAATGGTACCTTTCTTGAGTCACTAGAGGGTCTTATCTGCACACCTACCCACACTGGGATAATCAGTTTGTTTACTTCTACCAGGAGCAGCATTTGTATTAAAGAACCACTTGGCATCAATGCCCAAGTGCAGATGTCCTATCATATAAGATAGTGCTTCATTCAGAAAACTCAGCATAGAGTAAAATAAATAGCAACATCTTGGCTCCGTGCTCCATTCACAACTGTTAATTTTACAGGGTTATGATTCCGCCTCTGAGTGTAGAGCTCCTGGCAGGGACAGCTGCTCCCATGGCCCAGATTGTGCTGTGTGTGTCCCCGTAGGGGTCATCAAGAGCAGCAGGATGGCAGGGAGGTGGTAGCACATCAGAGAGAGAAGCAGTTGCAGCATGGCGCTGGGAGGAGGGAGCAGGTTGGGCCTCTCAAAGTGGTTTGCACCTAGCCCTACCTTCTCTTTACAGATACATGTATGGTTAACCACCGAGGAAGAAGAAAAACTTGTCTTGAATTTTATGGAGGAAATTGTCAGTTTTTTTTTAAATACCTTTGTGTATCCACTAGCATGCTGATGGGCCTAAGCAATGACAGTCCTGTGTGCTTGTCCAAAGAATGTCAAACAGGACTACATCATGATTAGTAGGATCTAGGTCACTGGGGCATAGCTGGTATGACAGGTGGAAAACATACTGTGTGTTGGCTGCTGTGGCTAACTTCCTCGACTGGAGTGCAGGCCAAGGTCAAGGCTAAGGCCAAGACTGGGACTAAGCTCAGGACATGGTACTCTTTCATTAGTCGTCTTTGGAGGGAAGTTGCTGTATTGCTAAACAGCTCACTGCTGTACTTCTCAGTGGCTAGCACAGTGTTCACAAAACAGGCTACAGTTAAATGCTCAAAAGTTAAGGGAAGGAAGGAATGGAGACCATCTGTAGCCAGCTGGGGCACCATGGTGAACAATGGGTGGACTTACCTATTTCATGTGCTTACCTCTGCTTTTCGTTCCATAATAATACCTTATGTTACTATTT
Source organism: Glis glis (assembly GCA_004027185.1). NCBI lineage: Eukaryota > Metazoa > Chordata > Mammalia > Rodentia > Gliridae > Glis > Glis glis. The sequence goes on from PVJS01000950.1 coordinate 71,476, forward strand.
TCTCATTTAATCTCCAAGTGGAAAAAGTCATTTGCAGCACATGTAAGGCTGTAAATGTTGCCATCAAAAGGTAAAAAAATTGTATTCTAGGCTCTTGGGTTCATGTACTAGGATGGCATTATCGATGATAATAGAAAACTAATTTTGGGTTTAAATTGCTTTGGGAATAAGAAATTGTAATTTAGTGAATATATTCCACTTTTTGAAAATGGAAACAGTATTTATCACTCTTTTAGCTTCAGAATAATAATTATTTTCTGTATTCAAATTTTGAAGGTCTAGTATACTTATTTCTGATGTTAGACCACACATGGGAAAAAGTTAGACACCATTTGTGACCAGCAGTCTGAGTTGTCATATTCTATACAAATCCCCAAAGCCCTCGAATTAATTTGAATTTTGCATAAAATCTTGATGTGATTTATTGTATAAATCTTTACTGTACTTTTTCTTGAATATATTAATTTCCTTATCAAGCTTGAAATCTTAAGAGGAAAATAGACTTTTTTTGGTACTGGGGATTGAACCAAGAGGCATTCTACCTCTGAGCTACAGCCCCAGCCCTATCTTAGTTTTTATTTTGAAACAGGGTCTCACTAAGTTGCTGAGGGTCTTGCTAAATTGCTGAGGGTAGTCTCAAACCTGTGATCCTCTTGTCTCTGCCTCCCAAGCACTGGGATTACAACTGTTTGCCACAATACCCAGTGGAAAATAGACTTTTATATAATATATTTTTTAAAGTTTTACAGAGTTGCTCTCAGAAATCCTAAAACTCCAATATCTTTCAGAGCTCTTTGATTAAAATCTAGGGCAAATGTTATTTGAATTGTCAAGATACATCTATAAAAAGGTTGGTTTAGATCCATATAAAATAATGCTAGTGATTCTGGAAGATCAAGAAGATATTAGTTTTCCCATAAAATATTGTGGGAGAGAGAGGAGGGTGGATCTGAACTTCCAGAGTATTGTTGATTCCTTAACTCCAAGGAAAGTACCTGGCCCAGAATAAATCCCTCAGAAAATATTTGTTGAATGCTCTGCCCTGAAGGAAAATCACATAATCACATCACTCAACATTGCTTTCTTTTTCTTTTTTTTCTTTTGTCCCTCTTCTCTCTGCAAAGGTTGAAAAAAATGATGAAGACCAAAAGATTGAACAAGATGGCATCAAACCAGAAGACAAAGCTCATAAGGCCGCCACCAAAATTCAGGCTAGCTTCCGTGGACACATAACAAGGAAAAAGCTCAAAGGCGAGAAGAAGGGCGACGCCCAAGCTGCCGAGGCAGAAACCGAGAAGAAGGACGAAGCCCCTGTGGCCGATGGGGTGGGGAAGAAGGAGGGAGAAGGCCCGGCTGCTGCTGACGCCCCCAAGCCTGAGGAGGCCGGCAAAGCAGATGCTCCTGCCGAGGAGAAGAAGGCGGAGGGCGCCCCTGATGCTGCCCCCGAGCAGGCTCCTGCCCCCTCGGAGGAGAAGGCCGGCTCTGCGGAGACAGAAAGTGCTGCGAAAGCTTCCACTGACAACTCGCCATCCTCCAAGACCGAAGACGCCCCAGCCAAGGAGGAGCCAAAACAAGCCGACGTGCCTGCTGCCGCCACCACCCCTGCTGCAGAAGACGCTGTCTCCAAGGAAACAGCGCAGCCTCCCACGGAGACTGCGGAGGGCAGCCAAGCCGAAGAGAAGATAGGTGAGGAGTGGGCTGGGGGCGGAGGGGGTCTATCCAGAAGGCCAGGCCACCCCGGCCATGGGGGCAAGGGGGGAAGTCCAGGCAGCATTTTCTGAAAATCAAGGGAAGTTGTGCTTAATTCCCCAAACATCTCTAAGCCTGAGACAAACTCAGAAAGATTTGTGTAGCAGCCAGTGAGAGAGAGAGAGAGGAGAGAGAGAGAGAGAGAGAGAGAGAGAGCGATGAGAGAGAAAGAGAGAGAGAGAGGAGAGAGAGAGGAGAGAGGAGAGAGAGAGAGAGATGAGAGAGAAAGAGAGAGAGAGGAGAGAGAGGAGAGAGGAGAGAGGAGAGAGAGAGAGAGAGAGAGAGATAGGAGAGAAAGAGAGAGAGGAGAGAGGAGAGAGGAGAGAGAGAGAGAGAGAGAGAGATAAGAGAGAAAGAGAGAGAGAGGAGAGAGAGGAGAGAGGAGAGAGGAGAGAGAGAGATCTTAATTGGATTGATATAAACAGTCAAGCCTGATAATCATGGTTAGAAGAAAATATTCTGTGTGCTGATAGACTTAGTTTAATAAGTAATTATGGAGGGTGCCTGTATTTTGTGGATGGGAATTAGCTAATGTGATTAGTTGGCTCTAGGAAGAGCCTGGTATAAATACAGCCAACTCTGTATTGATTCAGATTATCTAGTGTGTGAATTGCCTGCAGCAAAAACATAATCTGGGACCACCTTTTCCTACTCTACAATATGTTTCTGGGTATTCCACCCACCACCAATTGGTGAGTAGTGTGTATTTGTGTGTGTATGCTCAGAGAATGTTAATTGTCACATTAATTAGGGTCAAACATAATTAGGAAAATAAGTCTGGTGGTGTTGCCAAAAACAAAAGAAAAAACTCCAAATACATGTTGTGAAGTCAAAAACATAAATTATCATTTTATTATTGAAGACACTATTTTCTTTCATATGCATAAATAATTAAGGGTTGACTATGATTCCAAAAACATACTGGATTCTCTTCGATTTGGAACTGTAACTCAAGTTGAAGTGTTTTCACTATTATTGTCCAAAGAGCCTGTGCAGAATTGAAATAGACCATACCCAGTGCAAGATACATTTAATAGACTTTCATCTCTGTAGACTAGATTTGTCCCTCACCCTAACACATCCTCATCATGAAGGAGGCCAGTCATCTCCAAGGTCTTCCTCTAGTGTAGCATGACCCATGAATACCTCCCAACTCCAAAGATCCTTAGGGATAAAGATGTTTCTATACCATCATAAAAGTTTGGGTTTATAGCTTCAGAACTCCATAGAGTTAATCCAGAATATGACCAAGGGTTCAAATACAGACTGGACCACAGTGTGCCTTGGGAGAGGACCTACCTCATGAGAATGGTCTGGGAGATGTTTCAGCATCTTACTATCAGATGGAGAAAGTAGCCATTGACCATTTACCTTGATATCCATTTCTCCAGATTATATGCTACAGGATGGCAGATGAATATTGTGGTTATTTTCTGGTCTATTCCTTTATTTTACCCATGGAATTCTATAAGAATCTATATTATATTAATTATCATTGTTATTAGCATACTCTTAGCTCCAGACAAATCACGCGCTTCTTTCTACCAGTGACTCATTTTAAATCTTTATTCTAACTACATACTTGCCCAAGGGGCCTGATCTTGAGGTTAAGAAGATTGGAATTTTTCCCCAGAAAAGGTAAGGTATATGATAATAAAGAATGGGGTGTTGGTTTCAATTTACTCAGCAAAATAAATTGTGTTAATTCTTTTTCTTTAAAGTTGTAGCCTCTTGTCTGGAAATCACTTCACATAGGGACAAACTATCATGTCATTCTATAAATCTTACAAATCAATCATGCTTTTAAATACAGGACATATTTTACATTGCTCAGACCATACTTATAAAACTAGAATTTATAAGTTTTGAGTATAAACAAAAAGACCTGGCGGGCTTTTAGTTATTTACTCAGGATTTAGATTAATAGAAGGAAGGGCTTCTCAAATCAGTGAAAATAATATATATATATTTTAAGGAAATTCCATTTTGTTAATTTTCAAGGTATGATCATTCTAAATGAATTATTAAAATATTTCAGGTGGTAAGTGCTCAAAATATGTCAAATGTTGAATGAGTAAAAATTGACTAGATTTAGTGTGTAAATAATAATTTCTTCTCCTATTCATACAGTCCTCTTACGACTTTTCTAATTCTGTTCATTTATTTGATTAAAAATGTGTCTGGTCACTATAAATAAATAGAGATCATACTTGGTCCTACATTTTACAAATTCCAGCTGAAAAATATCTCAACTAAATAAATTGTGTAATGTGACCAAAAAGTGATTGGAAGAGTGGGAGAGTTCAACTTGAAGGTAATCACCAAGGGCAGTTTATTTTACATTGTTTCTTAGTCTTGGGAATGGTATCATCTTGGTTAGATTCTGAGGTGCTGCCTGTAGTTTCTTTCAGGACTGAGTTATCTATTAGCCTTGCCTGCTGTGTGTGACAAGCACAAATTGCTCAGTTGTGCTGAATATCATGGAATCATAGAAACTAAATATGACAAGGAGATCTATCACATCCTCTCAGCCCCCAGTTCCCAGAGGCTCTGTATCACATTTCCTCTACCTCCCATTGAGTTTCATTGTAATCCAGGTTAAAATAACACTATTTTCCATTGGAAATGGATGGCTACTGTGGGTTGGTTAGAATTGGGTGGCTGTCTAGAGGGGCACAGAGAGACAAGCTAAGAAAATGCAATAGGAGTGGCAGCAAAATAAGTCAAAAGAGGGAATCTAAGAAAATAATTTCTGTCAGTAAGAGAGTCAAAAATTTCAGATCGAATCTGATTGCTGCTTTAATACATATGAAAATTATTTGTAAATTATAAATATGTTATTTTTTACCTCTTTTACTATTTATGAACTTGCCATAATTGGTGGATGGCATTTACATTTAGGGTCTTTGAAGTTAGTTCATTTTCTTCTTCCTCTTTTTTTTTTTTTTTGGTGCTAGGGATTGAACCCAGTGCCTCATACTTAAACAAGTGCTCTACTACGGAAAGATGTGTTCCCAGCCCTCCTCTTTTTTAATCTTCCAACTATATTTCCTCTTCCTGTTTTTGCCACTCTCCTTACCCAGCTCTCCATGTGCCTATGACCCAAAGATTTCAGTGTTTCTGATGATCCCTTTATCGAAAGAGAAGTATTTAAAGCATCTATAGGATGCCCCCTTTATCCAGCCCTCTTTAGTGATTATGTCCTTGGAATTTCCTGCTAAGCAGTGTGCTCCTTGGCTCTCAGTGAAGGAATTCTCTGCTATCTCCTCTTTTCTATGGTGGCCTATTGACTTTTCCCAACAGAAGACTCTAAAAATTCTGCTATGGCCATATTCAGTAGTGTAATATTACCAAAGCAATCCCTCTAGGTGTCTGTCCACCAGTGATGTTGATGTGGCTGCCACAGTGTATTGGACAGGTGTTAGTAGGAAGTGTGACTCTATCATCCTAGATATTCTATGTGTTGACCTTAGCTGCATTTTATTTTCATGGTCTCTTTGCATCTTTCAATTTGGGGTCATCAGTAATCACTGGGGAAGAGGGGAGTCTCCAGTTGCCATTCTTTGTTTGAGTAGAAAAATTAGCATCTTCCTCCCTCTTTCCTTCTTCCAGTTTCTCTTTATTTCCTTCTTCCTTTTCTTCCTCTTTTTCTTTCTCCCATTCTTCTTCCTTCTATTAGTTTTTCCCTTTTTGGTTCCATTTACAGTAACTTTCTGCTGTGCTAGGTATTGAGGACACAGACGGGAATAAGATATGGTCCTTTGACCTTAGGGAGCTCTCATTTGGTAGTAGGGGTATGATAAAATTCAGGTAGTGGTATTTAAAACTATCATATTAGCTGGGCATGGTGGCGCACGCTTGTAATCCCAGTACTTGGGAGGCTGAGACCAGAGGATCCGGGTTCGCGGCTAGCCTCCGCTACTTAGTGAGGCCCTCCATGACTTAGTGAGACCCTGTTTCAAAATAAAGAACAAAAAATAGGGCTGGGGATGTAGCTTGGAGGTAGAATGCCCCTGGTTTCAATCCCCAGTACCACAGAAAAAAAATAAAACTATCATATTAATAATCTCAATTAAATTCTGCAAATAGATGTGGAATACTTCTTTTTGCTAGTGCACCTTGAGACAAAATATGAATAATAGTGCTTCAATGGTCAAACTGAAGTTTGATTCATGCTATTAAATAAGTTTTATACAATAGGTATCTCAGTAGTCAAGTCAGTAGCAAAAAGAATAGATGCAAAATTTATAATTTCCAGAATGATCATGTGTAAGAAAATGAAATATCCGGTGCACATTTCTGGATTTAGGGCAATTCTTTATGTTTCCCAGAACAATATTTTTATAAGACCCAAAGGAAAATCCACTTTTTAGCTCTCAAAAACAAAGACAAAAACCAGGTTGATTTCCCTTGAACTGTGTGTTAGATGTGAGATTTCCCAAGGATATTTACACTTACTTGGCAGGGTGCCTCATAAGCAGATTTGATTTGAAGTGTGGTTTCAACCACTTCCCAAATTTATACACAACTCATAAAGAGTGAAAATTTGAGTTGTGAAAGTCCATGAATGCTGTTTGTAAAACATGGGCACCCTGTCCTATACTCAGTGGTATGCTGCTTAACTGCCGCTGATTATTAAGCTTTTATGGAGCACTTTTATATTGCTAATCATCTTTATTGACTTTTCTTGACAACAATCCAGTGGCATGTGATAATCTTTTCCTTTCTATTTTTACATTCTAAGGGGGAAAGAAATTAGGTATTCCGCCCACAGACTCAGTCGATAACAAAACAATGGTCAAAGTAATGGACCTCTAACTCCTTACCATAACTTTAGCCCTACAGCTTTTTACCTCTCTTTTAAGGTGCTATGTTTCATCTCAATTCATGCATTTTTTTTATTTCTTTATCTTAGCAGTTGCAAGAGTTTCTAATTATTTTGGGAAAATACCAAGACTTCCAAGACTTTTTTCTTTTTCTTCTTTTTTTTTTTTTTTTTTGGTATTGGGGATTGAACTTGGGGCATTCCATTCTACCTCTGAGCTACACCTCCAGCCCTTTTTGTTTTTATTTTGAAATAGGGTCTCTCTAAGTTGCTGAAGCTGGCCTGGAACCTATAATCCTTTTAGGATTAGGAACATGCACCCCCACACCCAGAACAACTAGGATGTTGAAAGCATTCTCTGCCATATATGCTCTGTAAGGTATGTAGGGAAAAGAACATTAAACTGGAATAAGGAGACCAGGGTTCTAGCTGAATATGGGGCACATGCCTGTAACCCCAGTACTTTTAAGGCTAAGACAGGAGAATTGCAGGTTCATTGCCAGCTTCAGCAATTTAGCAAGGCCCTCTGCAACTTGGCAAGACCCTTTTTCAAAATAAAAAAAAAATAAAAAATAGCTGGGTGTATAACTCAGAGGTAGAATGCCCCTGGGTTCAACCCCCAGTACCACACGCACACACACACAAAAAGACCATGGTTCCGTTCTAGTCTCAATATTTCTACAAACCACCTGTGAGATCCCAAGCAAGTTCTTGCTTCTCTGGGACTCAGTTGTCTCATTCTTGAGAGGATAGACTAAAATAGTTTATTTTTAAGGTTACTTTAAGGATTAAAATACAAAAGCCCAACAAATAGGTAGCACTTTAGTGAGCATTTATTATGTGCCAGGCCCTGTGCCAAGGGCTACATGGGACTTATCCCATTTTCTTGTAATACCTGCTCTGTGGTATAGATAGTGTAATATCCCCTGCCCCTTTTACAGATGAGGAATCTGAGGTTCTAGCAAGTATGGCTCCAGAAGCCAGACTCTGACAGCCTGACACTGAAGGTCACAGGCTGAATCCTGACACTTATTAGAATATAATTCTGGAAGGAAAAAAAGGAGAGAGCTATCTAAAAAGACCCCAACATCGTTTTAATCTAAGAACATACCCCTTATTTATATAATTGGATACTTTAGACTCTTGTCTTGGAATTATTAGTGATAACATTTACAGATGGGGATCCAGTAATGACTGTAATTTCTGATCAGAATTCCCTCATTGTTCTATTACCCCAGAATTAAAAGGAATGTTAAACTAGTTCTGATTCTTAAGTTCTCATTTCAAAAATGCTCTGAGTGCTCTTTTATTAGACCTAAAAGAACTATAAAGATCAGTTGAAATTGATTGTTCTTAACAGAAACTTTACTGACTTCATCAAATATGCCAAGAGGAACTGATAATTAGAAATTGAAAGCTTCTGATTTCAATTGGATGAAATTAATTTCATATATTCTAGACAATTCCTACCCTATATTTGGCTTATCAGAATTAGTATTATTTTTACAATTTTGTTTAGATCTACCCCCCCTCTTTAGCAAGTGCATTTCCAAAGGATCAGGAACCTATATAATATCCATAACTAAAATATTAAAGAATTTACTGAAGAAGATAAATTGGAGAACAATCTCTATTTCTTCAGCTAAAAAAGGAAGCAAGCAAAAGGATGAAGAAATGAGTTTTGGAATCAAGAAATTATTTTTGTTGAAGACTTTTATTATTCTTTTATTCATTGCTCATTAAATTATTGTTATCACCTTATAAAAGAAGCTAATGAACAGAAAGGCACGTAAGTAACCTCCCTTATTTTAAAGTTATGAAATTATATTTGGCACTGAAGATCAAATTAAATTTCTTAAAATATAGGATATTTTTCAGATATTAATAGATATTCATAAAGTATTTTCTCTGCACGCATGTGTGCATGAGTGCGCTTGCGTGCACACACACACACACACACACACACACACACACATACACACTTATAGAGGTATTGGAAAGAAGAAGAGGAAGAAACAAGAACAGCAAAAGATGTACAGGGAGTCCATTTGGAAAACCATGGAGAAAGCAGAGCGCTCAGTCTCATGGACTAGAAAGCTTTGAGTGGCCATCACAATCATAACTTTATTAAGTAAAGAATGGAAGTCTCCTGGAACCAGACATGAATAAAGAGATTTCAACTCATGTAGTCAATAAACTTTGAATTATTACCTTCTTCAAAAACAGCTTTAACCAGCTACTGATCTCACAGCAACAAATCTTGGCTCTGTAAGCAAATATTTGTTTTTTTTTAAAGGGTTATAAATTGTTTTCAAAATGATGCTTAATAGTATCATATTTTCAATAGATCCAATGTCTATAGGATGTGTTTGGTGCAATATGTCTATACTTTTAGTGTAATCGGGATATCTGAGTTCTTGTCTGGATTCTGCCGATGAAATCGTGCCAGCTGTTCTATTCATTTTAGTTCAAATGTCTGTAAAGTACATTTGTTTGACTAGGTCTTCTCTGCCTTCCAAGTGCAAAAGACAAGTTTGCAATGGTAGAGGAAGGCGGCATCTTTGAAGTGTGGTGCACATGTTCTCTTACCCAACCACTGACACTTTCCTGTAGTTCTTTGTTTCCCTATTGATTAAATAGCAGTTTGGAGGGAAGGGGCTGGTAGTAGAGTAGTTTGGATAGAGGGGGAAAGAACCTAGGAAAAGTCAGCTCTAAGAAAGTTTATGGGTACACTGGATGCCCAACAGACAACAAGGAAATCTCAATGGAGTGTTCTAACCCCAACTTACACTTGAGAGTGAAAACAAAGAGCTGAAAATAATGTTTTCTGATATGGATGGACTCCTGTCTCCTAGCCCCCCTAACCCTATCTCCAAGATGGGATACTACAGCTATGTTGACCATAATTTGCTGTCCATAGTTTCACTTTCCTCATATATTTAATTGTGAATTAATTTACTTTTATATCCATCTTATTTCATTAAGTAATGAAAAATTCAGTAATTGAAACAGCTGGAAGAGTTAATAAAGTCTTGGATTCTTGTGTAGAAAAAAGAGGCATCTGATAGACATTTGATGAGCTTTTTAAAATCTTGGCAGTAGATTGTCATTAAAACATAAACACCATATAGATAGGTGTAATACAGCTTTCTTCCAATTATTTTTAAAAGTTATATTTACAGTCATTGGATCTTTAATCATTTGTAAAATTGGTCAGCAGGCCTAAGCATTTGGAATTGAGCTGCCAAATATCTTGAGAGAAGATGGCATAGATGATACACAAGTTAGATGTGATTACTTATCAATTCTCATACTCATTTTCATTCTTCAAATCACAAATTCAAGGTCTGTTATGCTGGGAAGATACAATAATTCAGTTTTATCATCTCACACCATTTTGTTAGGAAAGGAAACTCCAATTCTTAAGATATATTCAGGGAGAAACACATAGACTAGGAAGGCTGTCCTTCTTCATAAATCATGCTCAGTATAAGGGTTCTTCTCTGGTACCTATATTCAGTGAGTAATTCTGAAGGCTCCTCCTACCCAGAATGAGTTGGTAGAATTTTTTGGAATTAGGTATAGAAACCAGAAACCATTCTCCTAAAATGACCCCTTCTTGTTAGTGCATGATGAATGTATGTGTCTTAGAGAAAGTAGAGATGAACATTTTTATAGCCCTGCAAAAGTGTTCTTTTTACCCTGAGGTATGAAAAAGTGAAGGATTTAATTTAAATATGCTTAAGCACTATATTCGTACCTACAGTATATCCTTCTGCCACTTCATAGACATATACAGGGACACACACACAAACACACACACACTTTCAAGGGAAAGGCCTTCCCAAGAATTTGTGCTGTCAGAGAAAACCTGGAAGAGCAGTGAGCTACAAGCTGCCTTCATCCTTTAGCCAATAGGAGGTAAGATGGCTCCAGGAACATATCTGTGTCTCTGAGGGTGTGTGTAGAGAGTAATACTCTTCTCTGTGTTGGTTGAATATATAATGGGATGGGGAGAACTAGGAATTGGGACTAAGACTGTGATGAAAATCAGAGTGTCTAAAAATTAAAATTTTGGTTAAGCTAATTGGGAATACTACCCCTAGGGGGATTCTGGAACAGAGGGGCTATCTTAGGTACAATTGGGGGCATTGAATAAAAATAAGGGGGTAGTGGAAGCACTCAGGGGGTCAGTAAGTAATTTTTTTTTCTGAAAAGGGGGTGGTAATCCAATAAGTTTGGGAATCTGTGGTAGAGGTTACCTCACCTGAGTCTTGAAGGACAAGATGTATCTAATGAAAAGGGATATCATAGGGCGTGGTGGTGCACGCTTGTAATCCCAGTACTTCTCTCTCTCTCTCTCTCTCTCTCTCTCTCCCCCTGTCTCTCTCTCTATCTCTCTACCTAGTGAGGCCCTCCGCAACTTCGTGAGACCCGGTTTCAAAATAAAGTATAAAAAATAGGGCCGGGGGTGTAGCGCAGAGGTAGAACGCCCCTGGGTTCAATTCCTGGTACCGCAAAAAAAGGGGATATCATTTATCAAAAACTTGAGAAGCCACCTTTTATTTGCATTAATACAAAAATATGAATAATCTAATTTACATCATAATTCAGCAGTAGCTAATTAACCCTTAGTGGAAAAAGTAGTACCATGATCTGGTTTGTAGATTGTTGAATCTCCTGCATCTTATAACAGTAATTTGGAGATAGGAGACAGTCGATAAATATTTGATGAATGAATTAAGAATGAATGAATATTATGCAATTAACTGACCCAGAAGACTGGCTTTTAACCTTAAAATTCCTTCGGTTCTTTAGGTTTAAATCTATCATAAAACAAAAATACTGGACAGAGCATCTCAAAATCAGGCCTACTAAAAGAGCTCAACAATGCCCATGTCATGACACATTCTCACCTTCTGTTCAGATTCCTAGTAGCAACAGCAGACACACACTTGTCCCAACAAAGAGCCGCAATGCCATCAACCTTTCTGGAGGCTGAATACAGAAGCTCACAGGAAATAGCATTGTGACTCAGGGCCATACGTCTTCCCTGTGGCTGCCAGAATTCAAACCATTTTGGACTTCACAGACCAATGTGAGCATTTTGCATGATGTTGAGGAACATATTGAGAACTAGAGGAAAGCAGGGCTGCTCCCTTCTGAAAGCAGGTGATTAATTTCATTCCAGCCCCATGAGTGACCTGTGGGTGGCTCTTGCCAGTGTGTGACAGGTACACCCAGGGAAGGAATAATCTGCCAGGTTCCTTGGCTCCTTTCCCTCATCTGACACATTTAAGTAATCTTTGCAAGGTCACTAAGAGTGCACTGAATCTGCTGCTGCCCACTACTGGTGGAATTGTTAATGCTTTCCCAAACCAACTGTGTCCAGACAGAGACCATAAGTGAAATTACAGAAAGTGGTAAAGTTTTGCTTCACTTTTTACCCTCTATGCTTTCCTTTTTTAAAAAATTGGTGAAAGAAAAAAAGGGGGAGGGTGGGGGCTGAAAGATGCCAGGTTCTCCTGTGAACCTGCTATTGCAGTTAAACCATGAGTATTAAAGGAGGAAGAAGGAGGGAAATAGACATCTTCTCAGCTGCTTTTCCTTCTAGAAGGATATAACTACACCCATGGGGAGAATGTGGCCACCACACTGATAAACTCTGGGCTTTCTTAGCATTTTGAATAGAGAGAGTTTCACAAAGTGAGACTCTTTCTGTCTTTTTATCAAATACACGAGGGCTACTTCGACTTGCCATTCACATGCTGGGAAGACTGTCCAGTCTCCCTTTCTCCTATGGTCTATAGTCTGAAAGTCTCACAAACTCTACACAAGATGTGTTTGTCCTTCTGTTGGAAAGGAGAATAGGATACAGGAGTGGAAAGCCTGTGTTTGCTGGGAGTGATGGCACACACCTCTAATCCCAGTACTTGGGAAGCTGAGATAGGAGGATCGCAGGCTCCAGACCATTCTTGGTATTTTAGTGAGACTCTCAGCAACCTAGCAAGACCCTCCCTGTTTCAAAATAAAAAGTGAAAAAAAAAGGTCTGGGGGTATAGCTTGGAGCCCCCTGGGCTTAATCACCAGTACCACAAAAAAAAAAAAGAAGGAAAGAAAGAAAGACATTTTAAGATACACCACTATTTATGTAGTACAAGGATATTGGTCTGAATACAAGGTCAATGCAGCTTTCAGGTTACATATTACTTTTGAAGAACTATGAAGACAGAGGACAGACACTTCTCTATTTTCCTAACATTCTGGTAAAGCAGGAATTTTGTTTTGTTTTGTTTTGTTTTGGTCAGAACATGATATAATAAATGAAAAAACTGTTTCTCGTGGCCAAGATGAAGCTAGGACTTTGGTTACACATTTACACATTAGAAGTCTCTTCCATAGAATTAGTTTGAAATGTGAGTTAGCATGAACATTTATCAAATTTTGAGGTGATATAGACTAATTTTTCTTTTTTTTTTTTGCGGTACTGGGGATTGAACCCAGGGGCATTCTACCTCCGATCTACACCCCAGCCCTATTTTTTATCCTTTATTTTGAAACCGGGTCTCATGAAGTTGCGGAGGGCCTCACTAAGTAGCAGAGGCTGGCTGCAAACCCGGATCCTCCGGTCTCTGCCTCCCAAGTACTGGGATTACAAGCATGCGCCACCACGCCTGGTTTATAGAGTAATTTTTCTTTTCTCTGTTCTTCACCTGTATTCATTTTAGTCATGATTTGGTCATTTGCCATGAGGTACATAATGATTCTACATATATTAAAATGTAAAAAAAAAAAAAACCTGGCGTGGTGGCGCACGCTTGTAATCCCGGTACTTGGGAGGCGGAGACCGGAGGATCCGGGTTCGCGGCCAACCTCAGCTACTTAGTGAGGCCCTCCGCAACTTTGTGAGACCCTGTTTCAAAATAAAGGATAAAAAATGGGGCCAGGGGTGTAGCTCAGAGGTAGAATGCCCCTGGGTTCAATCCCGGTACCGCAAAAAAAAAAAAAGAATAAAAAATAGGGCTTAGGGCTGGGTTGTAGCTCAGAGGTAGAACACCCCTGGGTTCGATCCCCAGTACCACACAAAAATAAATAAATAAATAAATAAATAAATAAATAAAATGTAAGGAAAAAAATCCTCCCAAAGATAAATTATTCACGATGATGATTTCATTAGATATCTGCAGTGACATACTAGTAAACCGGCTCTCCAAAACACAAAACTCAAAAGCCCCAATTTGTAGTGATTGTCAATTTCTGTAGTATAAATACTCACTCCCATCATGGCTGACTTCAGGCTGCCAATGTGTTTCCCTTGAACAAACAGTTGGGAAGAGGTGTTAATGATTTTCTCTTAGTAGCCAATGTGAGCCAGTTTCTGCAGACCTCAAATCAATATGTCTTAGCAATTTAATTAATTTTACTTTTGGTAACTCTAAAATACCAGGACAGCTGGTTGTGGTGGCACATGGTTATAATCCCAGTACTTGGGAAGCTGAAATAGGAGGATTGCAGGTTCGCAGCCAACCTCAGCAACTTAGTGAGGCCCTCAGCAACTTAGTGAGACCCTGTTTCAAAAATAGAAAAGAAATAGGGCTGGGGGTGTAGCTCAGAGGTAGAATGTCCCTGGGTTTAATTCCCAGCACCAAAAAAAAGAAAAAAGAAAAAAGAAAAGAAAAAGAAACAAAGAAAACAAAAAAGAAAAAAACAACCAGGTCAGTAATTGTCAATTCCCAAATAATATTTCAGTATAGAAGCACATAAATATCCATTTATGAATTACTATCATAAACAATGTGTACATATGAGAAGATACCAACATCATTCTCGGTACTTCATATGGGAGGGAGGCAGGGGGGGACACTAAGAGCTGTGTGCATGTATGTTAACATCAAATTGATATTCATTGTGATGTGAGACTACAATGCACCAATAAAAGCATGTTAAAAATAAATTAAAAAATAAATATTCATTTATAAAACCACATACTTATGTATATATGTATGTGATGCTATGAAAACTACTTTTAACCTTCACAGTCATTTCTGTGTACTTATTAAAAGTAAAACTTGGATAAGGAAAAAGGTAAAATTTAGAATTATACCTGGTATTCAAATTGAAAAATAATTACCCCTTCAGGGATGGATACATTTTCCTCAAAAGTGTGATGTGAGCTGCATCTTTGAATGAATTGAAAGGGTTTTTATTTTTTCAGGGTTCAGACTGAATTGCAACCATTGCTTAATTTTTTAACCACTAATGTGGAGGAAGAGTTATCTCTTTCCTTTCTTCATATTGATATTAATGCTAGGAAGAACACTGTAAAATAAGGGTGGGATAAGATTAGTGAGTAATTATTGAGGGCAGACGTTTTCTAAATTGCTAGCCTGGGCACCATTTGTTAGAATGAGTTTCAAATATATCTACTGAACCCCAAAGCTGAGCCGCTATGGTTGAAGATGGTTGGCTGTAGCAGTCCAGAGCCCCTTTTCCATTGCTTCTATCCCTCCTCTCTAAATGGATCATCCCTGAGCTCTGAAGTACATTTTAAAAAGAGCAAATTGGCCGGGCGTGGTGGCGCACGCTTGTAATCCCAGTACTTTGGGAGGCGGAGACCGGAGGATCCGGGTTCACGGCCAGCCTCAGCTCTCTCTCTCTCTCTCTCTCTCCCTGTCTCTCTCTCTCTCTCTCTCTCTCTCTCTCTCTCTCTCTCTGTCTCTCTCTCTCTCCTTAGTGAAGCCCTCTGCAACTTCGTGAGACCCGGTCTCAAAATAAAGTATAAAAAATAGGGCCGGGGGCATAGCACGGAGGTAGAACGCCCCTGCGTTCAATCCCTGGTACCGCAAAAAAAAATATAAATAAAAAAAAAATAAAAAGCACAAATTGAAGGAATTCCTCTGGTATTGTGTACATATGGCCAGAAAGATGGTTGATGTCAGTTAATCCTATTTAATATAAACCAATCTTCACAATGAGTATGGATAACTTCAGTCATGCTGATTATATAATAGATTATGTGTATTACTTAGGAGGTCAACAGAAAATTGACTCACATCGTGGTCCTGTTGTTCAGTCACAGATAGCATTGGTCTGGGGCATCTCTAAACTTTGTAATTAGGTTATAAGATAATGTTCTATTTTATTTTAGTTCCAATACTATTAAAATCGTGCAAAGTTTATTTTATAAATGATATTTTATAAATAATATATCCAAAGATACTATATTTTTGTGGTACTGGGGATTGAACCCAGGGGCATTCTACCTCCGAGCTACACCCCTAGCCCTGTTCTTTATTTTGAAACAGGGTCTCACTAAATTGCAGAGGGCCTCACTAAGTAGCTGAGGCTGGCCACAAACCTGCAATCCTCCTGTTTCAGCCTCCCAAGTACTGGAATTACAAGTGTGCATCACCACGCCCAGCTCAAAGATACTATTTCTGAAAACCTTATTTTAAAGCCCTAAATTGCTGAATTTTGAATTGTGTTGTGGAGCCCTTGAGTTTCATGAAATAGCACCTCAGAGAGACTTTGGGGAACTGTGGGTTTTTTTAGAGGCTGGGTTGACAGAGATCTGGGTCCCTTCCCCTTCTCATAATCCCTTTACACCCCCCACTAATCTATTTCTGGATTTTGGTAAAACTTTGAAATTTTAATCAGTAGTAATTAAAAAAATATCACTCTAGCCGGGCATGGTGGTGCACGCTTGTAATCCCAGTACTTGGGAGGCAGAGACCGGAGGATCCGGGTTCGCGGCCAGCCTCAGCTACTTACTGAGGCCCTCTGCAACTTTGTGTGACCTGATTTCAAAATAAAGTATAAAAAAAATAGGACCAGGTAAAAGGCCCTGGAGGTAAAAGGCTCCTGGGTTCAATCCCCGGTACCGCAAAAAAAAAAAAAAAAAAATTATCACTCTAAACTTAAGGCCAATTTCAAAAGATCGTGAATTTTGGAATAATTAAATTTAACTAAACAATCCAGAACTCATCTTTTCAGGTAGTCATCTACTCTGTACTTAGTTTGAATTGTTTACTTTTCTAAAACATGATCTTCTCAGATATAGTATAGAAATTGTTCAGATTCTAAGAATTTGCTTGTAGTGCAATTCATAAGCAAATGGAATTTAGGTGACTCATGCAGGGTTACTAATTAAGGGTAAGTAAAATTACTGTATTCCGTGGATTCTAGGCCTTTAAGAAAAAGAAACAAGTTAATGATCAATAATATTTGTTAGTCCTATTCCAATTTGTAGCATAATTGTATGAACAAAACATTCTTTCTCATGAGATACTTAAGGAATCGATCTATATAATTCCCAAATATCCACAAAAATAACATTGCTAGAAGTTTAAAGCCTAAATCTGTCACCAAAAATTAAAAATCTAAACATACCAAGATGTCTGTGCCTGTTTGTTTGTATGACTTTGAACCTCACTATGATGTCTAATTAAAATGCACCAATAAACTACATAATTTTTTTAAATAAAAAAATAATCTATCACCTTTCTTTCTCCCACTCCTCAGTCCCTGTGCGCTCTAGCTGTTTGTGTCTGTCTAAAAGAATGCCCCAAAGGGAAATACTCATGGACAACGGGGCAAGGTCCTATTTAACTCCAAGGATTGACACTACATGCCACATCAGCGATTCACACTACAGTGTGACATACCCAGCTGCTTAATGGAGAAGGTCCAGTAATTTTAAGGTTAGGATTTGAGGGACTTTGGCTTCTTATGACTTCTAATACACTTCTCTGAAGACCATGCATCCAGAGTTACAAATTTAGACCTGTCCATATAAATACTCTCCATAAAACCTTCCAGCGCTTACCTTGGCAGCCTGAATGAGATCCGAATTATTACCATGGCTGACCAGGCATGGAACCAACTCCTGCTTATCGCTATCTTATATCCTGCTACTCCGACCTTCTCTCTTCTCTGGCCTTAATATCTCTAACACATTCAGCTTATTCCATCCCAGGCCTTGGCGCTTGCTTTCTCCCATGATCTTCTCAGGACCGTGTCTTTGCGCTTCAGTCCCCATTTCAATGTCACTTGATCTGAGGAGACTTCCAGAACAGCAACCCTGCCTGCCAGCCTTATCAGTTCTACCACATTAACACGTTTATTTTCCCTATAGCATCCCCAGTGTCTAAATTGACTGTGTTTATCTCTCCGTGATCTGTTTATTGCCTCTCTCTATAACCAGACTTTCTGTTTCTGAAAGCCCGGGACTCAGCATCCTTCAGCACAGTGTCCCCAGTGCTCAGAGTAGAGCTTAGCACACAGAAGACCCTCAGTGGGCAGCCATTGATTACTATCAATGTGAATTTCACCAGTGGGGTGATTTCTCTTCATAAATAACCTAAACAAGAAAGAACTATTTCATTTTTTTTCAAATTTTAAGCCCGACTTTAAAAAGAAAAAAAACAAGCTAAGAATTTTTCAGACAAGTGTCCACTTTCTTTGCTTGCAGCCCATCTCTCTGAAACGTTATACATCAGCAACTTTCTTTCTATGACCTAGTTCTGAATATCCCCCAGGCACCCAGACACTCTGAGTCTGTTTGAGGGCATTTGGCTCTGAAGGAAAATCAGTCGGAATATGGAAATAAGTGTGGGTCCCTAGGAAGAACCAGGGGGTTGTAGGTGGGGATTCTGAATAAAGAGAAAAGGTTAAGGAGAAGGAAAGAAGAATGAGGCACGATGTGGAAGAAAGGAGAGAAAAGAAGTATGGAAGAGGACCAGAAATGAAAGTATCAGAGGAAGTGAAAAGAATAAAAAAGGGGGAACTGGGTGTGCTAGTGCACACCGGTAATCCCAGTACTTGGGAGGCTAAGAGAGGAGGATCATAGGTTTGAGGTCAGCCTCAGCAACTTAGGGAGACCCTCCGCAACTTGGTGAGACCCTGTTTCAAGATTAAAAAATAGAAATTAAAAGGGGCTGAGGGTGTAATTTGGAGGTAGAATGCCTCTGGGTTCAATCTCCAGTAACCCTCCCCCCCCCCGAAAAAAAGAAGGAAATGGAGAAAGAAAAATGTAGAAAAGAGGAGATCGTGGTAATAGAGAAGAAAGCATAAGAGAGAAGTCAGATCAGAGGGTTAGAGAAAAGCAGAAGAAAGGCAGTGAGCCCGGTGCCAAAAAATAGATGTGGGTTTCCCTGGAGCTGTGCTGCTAGCAAGCTTCCTGGCCATAGGCAGGCCAGTTTACTTTCCTTGTCGGTGACAGGAGACGGTTTTTAAGGCATCTTCTGCCTCTAACACTCTGCTGTTGGCTTCTCAAACAGCAGGCCTCAAAGGGCTCCCTGGCAAATGGATTTTCTGTCTCTGAGCAGATCTAAGTGGCAGATGGGGCCTGGGTCCCCAAGGAGAGACCTGCCCACCCACTATTGTCTGAGCCCTTCTGCATCCTCAGTGCCCTGCGACCCTGCCTCCACCCACCAAAGCCACCGCTTCTGCTTGCTTCCAGGCAGGGGAAGGAAAGAGGGCTTGAGCTTCATGATCTCCCCAGCTCGTGGGCCTGTTTTCATACTAGACAGTTATAGATTCCAAGGCATGTTTTAGAATTCTTTTTTACTTAGTATACCTCATAGAGAAACAGTCTTGGAATTGGACAGTCCTGGGTTCGATTCCAGGCTTGTCACTGCATGGCCGCGAGGATTTGTTGAACCTCCAGTCTCTTCATCTATAAGATGCTGGTAAGAATGCTGCCCTTACACAGCTGTTACGAGGATCTGATCATGTAATATATTTGAAGAACCGGGTGCAGAGCAGACTGTCTATTAACATCATTTTGCCTTACCTTTGTTCTGATAATCTGAAATAATTACTTCTCATACTCATATTCTTCTCTTCTCAGATGGGGATTCTCTGGGAAGACCTTCAAATGTGAGATGGTAAAAGCAAAGATTGTATTCTTCCTATAGATAAAGTAGTTTGTGAGTTTCTTTCATCCAGGGAAGAGAACATTTTTTTGTTTGTTTTGCTTTACTTTTACAAAGTAAAGTATTTCAAATAGTACAAAGCACTACAAAAGAAAACTGTATTATTCAATGGCTACTGTAATCGTAGACAGAATCATAACAGCCATAGATTTAGTCCAGTCTCTTCTTTGGCTACGATGCAAGAGAAAGATTACAGGTTTTAGAACTAGAACTATGGATGTTTGAAGCAAAAACATGGTCCCTAGCCAGCTCTATACCACTAGTTCCACCATCAGGTTTTTCACTGTGGAATGATATAATATCCTTACTGTTGAATTTGGTGTTTGTTGGCATTATTAGATTACACGTCAAGTGCCTACTATGGTGTTTTATTGAACACATAGTAAGTCCCTAGTAGAAAATCACAATTGTTTCTGTTCCTTTCAACTGAAGCTAGAGAGAAATCTTTTATCCCCTCCATGGTATTACACCTCTGACTTTACAAAGGAAATTAATGTGCAAACGTGATGATTTACGGCCAGCAAGAGAGCTTCATAATGATTTGCAGTCTCTTGTGGGAGTCAGAGACTATTCTATTTGGCCTACTTTGTAGCTCAGCAACATTACCAACTCCTTACATTATCCTCAATGATTAAGCTTGGAAGTTAGCCAAGGCCACCAGGTAGTGATGTTAAGATTAATTTAGGCTTCATATAATTGGTCCCTCTGAAATTGCAATCTAGGGATTCGATAAAAAATGTTGGGAACCCTTAAGGGAAACGGCTAATATACTCTTTCCAGGTAAATACCAGTATAAATGGTCACATCTTGGATTTCAGTCTTACGGTGTTCACCAAAAGGAAAAATTAAGAATCACCTAGATCCTGAAATTGAAGGGTTTCAGGAAGGTTCTTTCATCTCCTGAAACTATTCGTAACATGTCATACTGTGTGTGCATATGGATTATATTCTTGGAAGAGTGTCCTTGTCTTTCATCAGACGCTCAGCTGGGACCATTACTCAAAAAGATCAAATCCATCATATTTGGACAATCTCCAAGAGAGATTGTGTATGAGTCTATTTTGATAAAAGATGGAACCCGTTCCTGGATTCAGGTTGCATGGTCTGTCCATCAACCTGAATCACACAACAAGTCAGCATCAGAGTACGGGAAATAAATCCAGATGTCTCAAGGATTTTATTTCCCTGTTGTTCAAGTAATTTGCATTTATTCATATGTGTCATTTTCATGCTGTATGAGGCATTATAAAGGATGTAGATGTATACAAGTGGATCTCTATTGTCATGGAAGTTACAATATACTGGAGGAAAAAAGTAAGGCTCTTAAAAGAAAAAGACATCAGGGTCAGTCAAGAACAAGGTAAGGATGTACCTGCTAGCAAGCTGCAGTCTGTAATTGTAGAGAAGCAGTTCAGAGGCCAGGATGGTGGGGAGGGTCAGAAGGAAAGAAGTGAATATCAATAGGAGCAGGTGAGCAGACTGACCTCAGTAGCTTATGTCAAGTGCTTGAAATTTTTACTATATTATTGTTGCTCCAGGAATGACTGATGGCCCGGCATGATGGCTTGTGCCTATAATCCCAGTACTTGGGAGACGGAGACAGGAGGATTACAGGTTGGAAGCTAGCCTTGGCAACTTAGTGAGACCCTCAACTTAGTGAGACCCTGTTTGAAAATAAATAAATAAAAGTAGGGCTGGAGGTGTAGCTTGGAGGTAGAATGCCCCTGTATTCAATCCCCAGCACAAAAAAGAAAGAAAGAATGACTGTGATGTCTCTATAAGGTCTATACAAAGCACCATCCACACTTACAAATTCAGTTCAAAGTTTAATAATTATTTATTCATTCAACTGACTTTACACTATTTCTAAACTTAGTGTTAGATAAATTTCCAGACCAAAGTAAAGAAACTTGAACTTCAGGACTGCATAAAAGTAGGAACTAGTTCCACTAGGTAGTCCCTACCCTATCTCGTCACTGTACCACTTGCATGGAGTCCTGGAGGGCTCCTGTCTGCCTTCTACCTCGCCTCCACAACTGGAAACGGAATTACACTGCTGCCCTCTGCTGGGCTGACATGGGAAGTTCAGCAGGAAACAATGGTACCCTGTTCTTCTCAATGTACAGATGAGCGGGTGATTCTAGGCCCACAGCAGCCTCCAGGCGGGATTCATTTAGCTCTATTTACTGGCCTCCCAGTCAGGTACGTTCTGGCAACATGCCCGAATTCATTAACTAAAAGGAGTAATTGGATTTTTACTGTCTGGACGTTGTCAGCTAATTTCTGAAAGTACCCCGGAAAACAGACCCCCCCTTTACTCTTAACAGTTTGAGAGCTGGACACTCCTGTCATTGAACTCTCTCTCCTGTAACTCCTGGTGGGTGGTGGCCATCTTGCCACAGAACAATTGTCTTGAGGGGCCAAGGGTGGGGGGAGACTCTGAGGTCATTTTTTAATTCTGTTCATTTTTTTAATGGTGAGGAAAACACATTGATATTCATTGTGGATTTTCCTGGCTCAAATAATCAGAATTAATGCCACGGTGTTAAATTAGATTTAGACGGTCTACACTGGTGTTCCTTTAGTTCCCTGCTCAGCTGATTTTTCTGCAAGAGGTGAAAAAACATTCATTTGTAATTAAGAAAGGGGTGGGGGAGTGCCGAGAGAGAAACCGAAAGTGAGGAGTTGTGAATTCTCCTGTGTACATTGGTGGTAAACTTCTAAAATAAAGTGGGAGCAGGAGTGGCGCAGGAGAGAGGATGCATTGAAATGATCTTTCCCGACTCCCACTTTTATTTTATTTTTTAAAAGATCAATAATATGGACATGGAGGTCTGCCTCTGGTTTCCATAACAACCTGGCTTATTGAAAGACGGCAGGCTCCACAAATCCCCAATTATCAGCCTTCCAGGGCTTATTAATGGAGCTGAGGCTCCCAGCGAGGCGGGCGGCCCATTGCCGGCACGTGCCTGGTGGGCTGGTGGGAGGGTGGGGGCGATGGGAAGTGGAGCTGTGTGGTGAGACAGCAGCCATTCGTCCCCTGTCACTTCAGGGGGTGCAGTCATCCAGCAGGCTTGGAAGCGTCTCCTGAAGCCCCAGGGGCTGCTGCTGCTGATACCCACAGCCCAAAGGTCAAAGCGGAGATTGTTTTTCCAGCCCCACCCCAAAAACCATCCATCTGGAATGAATCATATGGATAGATCACACACCCTGTGTGTCTGTCGAGCTCCTATAATTAATGGAGGTCCCCCCAAAACAATAGTGACTCTGTATTTCTAATATTTACTCAAACCTTAATTACAAGGTGAGGCCAACGTGATACATATTTGATAGTCGTGAATTACTCAGTCTTTGGGCTGGTGTTTGCTCGGTAGGTCTTCACAGAGTAATTACAATAGCAACAATAAAACTGATGGTGATAAAAAAATACTGATGTTTTTTATTTGTGCCTGGCTTTGTGCTAACTGCTCTACATGGAGTCTCTTACAATGATACTATGATGAGAGGTATCATTGCCCCCTTTTTATGGATAAGGAAACAGGAGCAAGAAAGCTTAAATGACTTACCTTACGCTACATGACTAGTGAGAGTGAAAGGCTCCGGGTCTCTCCTCTGCTTCCTCTATGTAATTACTTTTATTGCCCCCTTATTACTTAACTTGGGTGTCCTCACAATAGAAAAGAGCAATATATTTACAATAAATCCTGTGTTACACAATGCGATTGTGGGAATGGAGCATCCTGTTTAACCAAATTTTTTTATTAATAATTGCCATCTATGTCTTTATTGGATTTCCAGTTGGGAAAGGTTTGGAATATAATCAAACACACACAACATTAGAAGTATAGTAATCACAGTCATAAAATGCTTCAAGACCATTATACAAATGTCAATTTTTATTGTAAAGCAGCAGTGTTAGTTGATAAAGACTTCTGTTTGACAGATTGGCAGATGAATTGTTTCTATAACATGGTAATGTCTGCCTTAACATTTTGAATGCTATAGATTTCAAAGTATTTTATGTAAAGTGCCGCAGAAATTCAATGAGATCAGAAAAGAAATCTTTTGTGGTCTTTCAGAAGTAAAGATCTTAGTGCTGTGAAACCCTCGAATGCATTAGATTCTCAGGCTCCTAGGCTGTGCTTCTAAAACCTGAACCGTATACTATGTGGAAAATGGAACATGACACCCCCTTGAGGTGGTTCAATCCAAATCTGTCATAAGCCCTAGGAGAGTTGATCATTGTTGGCAGAATTTTCATCATAGTTGCTCAAGCAGCAAATTTTTATGATTTTAGTTTGCAGATCTGATAATAGAACTTGTTTACAAGGACCTCATCTTTTCGGGTTTTGTTTTTGTTTTCTGGTATTAGGGATTGAACACAGGGGCATTCCACCTCCAAGCTACACCCCAGACCTTTTTATGTTTTATTTTGAAATAGGGTCTCACTAAGGTGCTGAGGGTCTCCCTGTGTTGCTGAGGTTGACCTTAAACCTGAGATCTTCTTGTCTCAGCCTCCCAAGTACTTGAATTACAAGCATGTGCTTGACCTCATCTTTTTAAGGATTAAAAGATGTGGCAATAAGGACAGTTTTAGTTAATACTCACTGTGCATATCATTGAAACATTTTACATGTGTCATACTTCGCAATGACACAGTGAGGTAGGTACCACATGCCCAATTTATAGATGGAGAAATCAAGGTACAGAGAAGTTACATACGATGCCTGAGGTGTCCCATCTGGGAAGTGGTGGGTTTCAGATTCAAATTTAGGTAGTTTAGCTCCTGAGTCTGTTTCTAAATGAGGGTTGCCTATCCTGTCTCCAATTTGCTTCTCCCTAATCTCTCTTGAACCCACAACAATCCCACGTGTCCCCTTCTACCTTCAACTGAAACAACTTGAGCCAAAGTCAAAAAAGACATTGCTAAAATCCCACAGTCCATTCTAAGGCCTCATCTTTGCCCAGCATTAGATAGTGAATCACTTTCTACCCTTTGAAACACTTTCAATACTGCTCTTCCAGAACATTACCTATTCTTTTGTTTTTTTTCTAACCCTCTGGCTAATCTCTTTCATTTTCATTTATCCTTCTTTCTTATCTCCTGATATCTAAATGTTGGAGTACCCCACCACTTAGTTGTTGAATCTCCTCTTCTCTTTTCTGCCTACACTTATGTCTTTGGGGATGATCCCCAAACTTGTGGCTTTAAGTGTTGTCTATGACATGATAAACTCAGTGTTCCACCTGCAGCCCAGAATTCTCTCCCAACACCAGACAACTGCTTGCTCTACATATCAGCATGTATATGTAATGGCATCTCAAACTAAATATTTTGAAAACCAAATTCCAGACTTTTTTTTCCCTGAACCTACACCCCACCAGTCTTCCTCATCTCAGGAAAGGGCAAATCCATCTTTTCCTGATTCTTAGGCCATCGGGCTTAGAATAATCCTTGACTCTTTTTTTACTTTGACACCATTAAATCTACGGGCAAATCTTATGAAGTCAGGTCATTTGGGGGGGGTTATTATTGTTTAATACATTGCTGTATCCCCAGAAACTTGAACAGGTAGTGAACTCTCAATAACTGTTAGTTCATTCAGTGAGGTATGACAGGCGGCTCTGGTGGATACGATCAGGTAGAGTCAAAGTAGCTGATCCTGATGGTCAACACGTAGGCAGCAAAGGTGACCCCAGATCACTCTCACATGTAATGGGTCTATTCCTTATCCCCACTGATGAATCTTCCTCTCTGCCACCTGGGCAAATGTCTCCCCATCTTCCTTGGCCCCTGCAAGTTCTCAGCGACTCAGCTGGTTCTCACTTGTGATGCCGTCCCTCCTAAGGACTGACAAAGCTGGCAGTCTGCAGGGACTGCAGCTGGGTTTGTTCTGTGGCACCAGGGCACCGGGTCCGTGTCCCAGCCTCCCTGATTGTGGAGCAATGAGACGCCCATCATGGAAGACAAGCCATGGGAGGAAATCATTTTCTCTCTCAATGCAAAGACTAACTCTCCAAAAAGAAAGAACCATTTTAGCAAATCCAAAACCACTGGGAATCCTGCCCTGACTGGAAAGAGATGGCAAAAATACACCATTGCTTACAAGTGAGGCGCCTTTCTCTCTAATATTCAAATCAAAGTCATGGAAGCTTTAATGCCTAATAAAGAGTCTCTGGCAGTTAACCATAAATTATAGTTAACTCAGCATTTATCAGTAGACCTTGTTTAATATGTTGAATTTGCTTACATGTTAATTATACATTAATGTGATTGATATAATTTTTCTGATAGGAGCGTATTTTCCTAGGGACCACAGTGGGCTGTGCCTCAGTGGTAGAGTGCCTGCCTAGCATGTGCAAGGCTTTGGGTTCAATCACCAGTACCATAAAAAACAAACAAAACAAAGAAATACAAAGCACCACTGCATAAAAATCCACCCACTGCTACATACACTGTGTGTGTGTATCCATGCATATATATGTGTAGTTATAAATAACATGTGAGTACATATAGAGGCAAAATGTGTGTATGTGTGTGTATGTATATGTGTATGTATATATATATGTGTGTGTAGCTACAAATAACATGTGAGCACATATATAAGCAACATGTAAATGTGTGTGTGTGTGTGTGTGTGTGTGTGTGTGTGTGTGTTTAGGGGCTTGTCTGGTCATGATCAGAGCCCAAAGATGAAGTCTCATGCCATCATTTGCTTGACCCATTTGGGAAACAGTTTTGTGATCCAGATAACTTTAATAAAGCCAGTGGGTCTTTTCTTGGATTCTAACTGTGATTGGTAAGCTTGCAGAATAAAGGCAAAACACTCTGAGACAACCCACAAACCTAATCTGTATCACTGTAGACAAATCTGGATGAGAGAGGGCTGCTCTTTATTCCCCAAAAGCCTGGAAGTCCATGTAGGGTATGTTTTTGTGTGACAGGACTTAGGGAGTTGCGTGGATAGATGTGAGCAAGAGTGGGAATGGGTATGGGACTGAGTGATGAGGAAAGCAAGGAGGGGTGTTAGTGCTCCTGAAAGTTCAAACCAAAAGGAAGGTGTGCTCAGAGAGGACCAGGACACCAGCAAGCATCTGTAAAGGTTTAAAATACATGGATTGGAAACCTCTGATGATAGGAGTCTATATATAAATAAGACAACAAAATATGTTCGCACACTTAATGATTTGGCCCTAAACTGATAACCCTTCATGTTTGACTTCTCTCCTCAACGTTCCCACCACTCTTCTTCTGCATTCAAACAGCTACCCCACCCTTTCATATGTCCTGGGAAAATGGGAGAAACAAGAAGGCAGGAAAGAGCTGTAATTCATCTTTGCTGCTGAGTGCTTGTGAAAGTGGCAGCCATTCCTGGAGATTAGGATGTCCTACTCCTGAGACTTGGGGGGGACAATGGTCGATCATGTCTGTCTACTGTGGAAAGCTTTGGTTTGCTGAGAAATACTTGGGCACTGGCAGGAGGCTGATGGGAATATAATCATTTCAGCTCAGCTATTCCTCTTTAGCAATCTGTGTCCTGACACCTGCTGGGTATGGCAGATTTATACCTTGTCACCAGTGTGTAATGTGCATAAGCAGAGCGGTAACGGGGTTAATGCCCACCCTTTCACAAAGAGAATTTTGTTTTCTCTTGTTGTCTTCCATATTACTCTAACACCTCTGTGCCATCACTCCCAACCTTCCTTCCTCTTCCCCACCACCATACTCCCACCCAGCTCTCCTGAGAGCCGTTACTACTCAGCCCATCAGCCAAAGTTAGTGGGTTTCCATGGTAACCAGGCAGCTGGTGTCTAGACACTCTGAGAGATGCCTTGCAATTGAGCTGCAAATCTAGCTTCTATCACACACCCTCCTCTCTTCCCTCCTCC
This sequence comes from Glis glis, assembly GCA_004027185.1. Classification (NCBI taxonomy): domain Eukaryota; kingdom Metazoa; phylum Chordata; class Mammalia; order Rodentia; family Gliridae; genus Glis; species Glis glis. The sequence goes on from PVJS01000950.1 coordinate 98,875, forward strand.
TCTTTCTTCCCATTTCCTTTTTATTTACAGCAGGCTTTAGTGCCTACACTGGATGGAGTTTCCTTCTGACAGGCCATTAAAGGAAGGACAGGAAGAGAGAGAGGATGAAACCCCAAACTTACTGTCTTGTCATATCAGTGCAGTGAGAAGACAACAGAGGTGACAGACGGTGATCGGGCTTGCTCTTTCTTCCTCATGAAGAATTTTATTTAATTAAAATATTTAAAATTAGAAAACAGTGCCACTAGTCCATTGGGAGTCTTAAGAATCTTTAAGAGCCAGTAAAAGCATTCTCAGGCTAGGGCTTTCAGCTGATGGCACTAGATTGAAGTAGACTTTTTTCACTCTCTCCAGGCAATCAGTGTAATTTCTCTTTCTATGTTGCTCAAGGGAATTACATGTCTTTAGTATTACTAGATTAAAAAATATGAAGTGGGATATAGACAAATTTGAGAAAGGGCCTTAAATGACCACTCAGATCTGGGAAAGTCAAGTTTAAATATCCCTTATTCAGTACCTGGCCTGCTCACAAGTCTACCTTAGACTCTTATTAACATTAATAATTTTACAGAACACCAAATCAGACAAGGGCACTCTATGTGATGATGCATCATGACAGAACAAGACCACCATACTCATATCTGAACACAGAATAGATATGAACATTATCCAAACCACAAAATGGCCAAATATTTCCTTTGCCTGGCCAATATGAGTGGCAATGCTTGCTTCATTTCTCCTTCTTTCTAGATGATATTTATTGGGATGACCAATCATAAAATCATCCGGGTTTCATGATAGTATCCAGTGCAGCCCTTTGTTCTACTTCCTTGAATTCATCTCTAAACCACCTCTCAGAAGCCCCTATAACTCATTTCTAATCCTGAGATCCCTCTGTGTACGTTCTCCCTGGCTACAACATGCCAACAAACTCAACTATGTTTGACTACATGTGCTCCTTGTAATCTTTGGATAGAAGGTGTTGACACTTTATAGAATTTCTTTCTATTTTGTCATTTATAGTCAAATTAACTTTGGTAAAAAATCACTTTCTCAATTTTTCTCATATCTGAATTTTTCTATATTATCTTTATTCCTGAATTTACTACCAGACCTCTCCGATTCACTGGTTTATCTTCTAAGATCTAAAAAAAACCATAACTTAGAAAACAAAATTAAGCTGGGCATGGTGGTGCACACTTGTAATCCCAATACTTGGGAGGCTGAGACCAGTGGATCTGGGTTCGCGGCCAGCCTCAGCTACTTAGTGAGGCCTCCGCAACTTAGTGAGACCCTGTTTCAAAATAAGGAATAAAAAAACTAGGACTGAGGTGTAGCTCAGAGGTAGAATGCCCCTGGGTTCAATCCTCAGTACCACAAACAAATTCAACTTACTTTTTCCATGTCTATGATTTTCCCTTTTTTTCTCAATAATTAGACATAGCTCGGGGCACTGGATGAGTTTGAAAGCCTCCTTATTACTTTTTTATTCCCATTTTAGCAGTGATAATAAGGACATGTAGATCGGACAGACAGCAGACCTCAAACATGTCCAAGCAAAATGATAGTGGGAGTATGACAAATATTTTAAATTTAGTACATTTTCATTTAAATTACAAGTAAAATTATATTCCATGTTTTGGACTCAATGGTGACAGGGAATTCATTGGGACAGTGGCCATCTCCTCTTCATTTCACATTGTCATCTGTTGGCATTAAGTGACTATTTATTATTAAATGACTATCCATGGCAGAGAAGAAGTTTTGAAGAAAGACATCTTGGGAGTAGAAAGGCATGTTAAGAAATGACTGCATTGGTCGGGTATTAGTGTCCTCTCAAGTACGCTTTAAAATGCCAACTGTGTAATACCATCATATATCTCTCTAGGTCCCATGGATGAGGTCACTCATTAGCTCTCTCTCAGGTTGGGTACTGTACCTGGCTATTGAATCAGTACCATTCTCATTCCTAGGCCAAGGCAGTTTAAAGAGCCCTACCCACAGTTGTCTCAGCATCAAGTCAACTCATGACTGCCAATCATGGTTCTCTTACTTGGGAACAGTTCTATTAACTAGACTCCTATTTAGTTTGCTTTATCTAAGTCACTATTCCACACATTTCTTTCTTTGACTCTGGTTTCTCTGAGACAAAGGCCCAGCCTTATTCTTACACAACTTCTTAGGGATGGAAATCTTTGTTCTTAGACCTGTGATTAGGGGCCCCATTGTTCGCTAATAGATTTCCCTCTTGTCCATGGTCTGTCTGTATTGGCTTCTTCCTAGTTGCTGTCATCCACCAGCCTCCAAATATCATTTACCTCCCCTGCTACCTGCCTTCTATTGGACAATTGCCTTTAATCACTTGCTCCAGATACTGTGTTATCCCCACTCACCATCATTTCTTCCCATAGATAACTATTGGCTCCATGCCCAAGGAGTGGTTGTGTGGCTAATCCCTATTCCCTTCAATTTTGGCATATTTTTCATTGATTGTATCAGTACAGTTATTTTTATTTTCTATTTTATGGCATCAATTAGAAAGATGTGTGATTGAGAAAGAAGAATCCACAGATATAAGTGCATATAGAGAAAGGAGATTTTAAACTTCGATCATCGAGAGAATGATAAGGCCAATCTAGTTATATTTATAGTGGTCTGGTGATGTTCAGTATAGACTAAATTATAGGACTGAAGCTAGGAGTGGAATCAGGGTGTGGAGAATTATTTGACAGTAGAACCTGGAATTTTATGGGTCTGATGCAAGAAGTCATTAAAGTTTTGTGGTTAAAACAAAAGTAATATGCTTACAGCGCTGTTTAAGGATTAAGACTATGACAGTGATAAAATAAATTTAGTGGTTACCTGGTTAGAGTTTAGGATTGAAATAATTAGAGAGAATGAGGGTTTTTTTTTACACATATTCTACAAAGATAATGTAGAATTGAGTCTTGGGTCATGTCATGTTAGAGGACAGGAAGAGAATAAATAAATCCAGAATGGTAAAAGAAAATCTAGGAAATGGCAGAAATAAGTTAAGAATATAGTCTTTATTGAAGTCAAGAAAGAAGATTTTAAGAAGATGCCAAAGCCAAAATTAAGGGAATGATTTTGTGTAGGCCATTGCAAGAGGAACCCCAGGTCCCAACATCCTCGTGTCTGGGCAGGGTGGTTTTCTGTTAGACTTTTATAGGAAGGAGTAGACAAGTTATAGGTAGAGTAATTTATAGCTAGAATTGTTTTGCAATCCTAGGGAATGAAATAGAATTTGTTTTTCTGTTCATCTAGCTCATTTCGGAGAGACAAATAATTCTAATCTCAGCTAAACATTCTAGAGACAAAGAATGGGGATTTGGAAGATCTGTGTCTGTTTTGTTAGCAATGCAGGCAGAAAGGCAAAGGTCAATGCTTGGCTTTGTTACAAGTAAATAGGGGAGTCATCCCTGGGTTTTAGGGGAGTCCTGAGCAAAAGTAGACAGAAAATTATATGAAGCAGTGTGCTCTCTGTGGTAATTCACTTTCTGGAATGCAAAATATGGGGGGTATTCAGAAAGGCAAAAGATGGGGTAAATTTCTTAACTGTTGATGTTTTCTGGACTGGAACATAGAGCTCAGGTAAAGGTCAATGCTCAAAATAAGGAGTAGTCAAAGAAAGATCCAGAACAATGGTAAATGAGAAAATATCTTAAAGTTTGAAATATAATTTTGTTTTGTTATGTTTTGTTTTGGTGAATTTAAGGAGAGTACTGTCAGGAAAATGGTATGTCAAAAGTCAGCTCATAGAGAAATAAGAAAGCTGAGGTGTGAAAAAGATGGCACAAATAAAAGTTAATTCTTTCATAAAGATTGTTGATTGGTGAGGAAAAGAACAGGTTTATGAACTTCAGGAGGAAACAGACTATCTGCGCATTTTTGAAAGGCAATCTTGTGCGAAAGAATATATTGATATATTTGTTCTATATTATTCCAGATGACAGAACTCTATAAGCTTAGGGGAGAAAGATTTCAACTGTATATCAGGAATAGTTTAGTTGCAGTAGTAATGCCCTGTTGAAGCAGAGGCTGTCCATCTGCTAGGGAGGTCATGGGAGATTCCTGCAACAGGATAGGGCTTGCTGGAGGGTCTCCAAGGCCCCTTTCTACTCTGTTTCTGTATATATTCTGATTGCTTTTAAATAAATAGTGTTTTGAAAGAAGGAAGCTGATAACAGGTTGTTTCTAGGAATCTTGGAAAATGGCTTTATTGGAGAAAGATAAACATTGGGTAGAAAAAAGTGGCAGGGGTGACTTTTGCAAATGGCAGTTTTATATGATGGGCAGAGCAGTTATGAATGTACAGTTCCATCCAAGGTAAGATACAGACCCACATGGATCTTTATTCTTTCACTTATTATTGTCCCAATGACCCCAGTAGCCAAATCTGTAACACTTTTTGCCACTAAATATAAGTACAGAGCTTGGAGATCTTGATTTCGAAAGGGAAAAATCAGTGTAAATACTAATATTGCTTTTCCAATATTGTTCTGGTTGTGTTCCAGAGAGTGCTATTGATTCCTAAAGCAATTTTTTACTCAAAGGCAGCACTGTAATTTGACAGGCCCCAGGAAGCCAAAGCACACAATGAGTACAAAATGAATTGTCCCAGTAAGAGATGGAGATTGCATTTATTTATCCACGTGCAAGCACATAATACAAACACCTTTCATAGGGTTTTCTTGTTATAATAATACTCTTTAAATTAACTTCAAAACTGAGTTAAACCTTCATAGTTGGATTTTTAACTTTCTGCTAGTACTGAGACATGGAGGGGGAATGATGTATACTTGTATTTCCTCTTCTTTCAGACATAGAAATGACCTCTATGGGTTCCTAGATATGACAGCTTTTCTAGTAATTTTAGCTACTTCTGGACTTTCAATACCTCCCTGCTAATTCTTTTGCCATTTAATTATAAAACCTACCGTAACCAATGATAACTATTCAGGCTAAGTTACTAATTTAAGAGGTATCTAGATTTTTTTTTTTTTGGTGTAGAATCTCCATGTCACCTCTCACAATCTAAATATAACATGTTGAAATTTGATGAAGCAAGAATCCTCAGCCCTGGTTCTACAAGCCTTCAGAGTAACTTAAATGACTTTTTGTAGTCCTTAATGAAAAATTATATTGAATTGCCTTGTATTTCACAAAGAAGAATCAGAATGGAGGAAGGGTAGGAAAGGAAGTAGGAAGGAGAGTCGTGCAGTACATTTACAACTACTAGGGAGAGATGCAAGTTAAAGCCAAACAGTGGAATCCACTCATGCCCCAAGGCTACAAAAGGCATTATGGTCTTAAGGGGGGATCCCTGAATTCCAATTTGCTGGGTGACTTTGGGAAAGTCACAGAAACTCTCTGTCTTCAGTTTTTCTCATAGACAAAAAGGGGCTGAGATCAGATCATCTAAAAGGGCGCCTTCAGCTTCCACTAATTACATGAACAATTTTATGTAATTTTATGAACAATTACAAGCCAAGTCTGTGACAATATATTCAGATTTAGAATTTTTGTCCTGAATTATGTAGTTTAGCCATTTGCATTGATAAAATTAGCAAGACAACTGCCAAGTCTCTAGTTTTCTTTGTGTTGTGTAGAAAAAGCCATAAGGGAAAATTAAACAACAAAGATAAATAATTGTCTGCCTAATCTCAAGTTCTACCCAAACACATCATGGCGAGTCATAGCAAGGCAGGAGCTGAATATGACTCATGAATACAGTGCTTTTATTTTTAAAATTTAAATGTTACCCAGACAATAGATATTCTCAAGTAGGAAATATTTTTAGGCAGTTATAGCTACTATGGGTGTGAAAAGTAAGAAATATTTTTAGGCAGTTATAGCTACTACGGCTGTGACTTTTCTAGAATTAGAGTTGTATCTAGCTTTGGTTTCTAGAGTTGTATCTAGCTTTGATTTTTAATCCCAGAGTCAGATAATCAAATCATTTCATCCAATATCAAATGGCTAGAGTTTAGAAAACCCAGATTTGCTTTTGCTTTTAAAGGTAAATGTTGAGACTATCAACTTTGTCATAAGGCATATTAACTCAATGTACATTAAAATGATACAAATGATTAATTGGATTTTTAAATAAAATCAGTATAACCTGGACGATGGTTCATTAATGTTCTCAAAGTCTTATAGACTCAAATTTCTACATGAACACTATGGTAACTGGTCACTAGATGAGGTCTAGGGTGACTCAGTGGAATGGTTGGTATGATGCCTACACCATCTAGTTCAATAAGTGTGAAAAACTGTGATAAATTTAAGGGAGTAGAGTCAATGAAAAATAGCCAGCAAACATTATTAGCCTGTTTAATGTTTCCTCTTCTCCTACGTATGAAAGTAAATAATGAGTATCAAATACACGATGTCTGATTTTCTGAAAATTGTTAACTTTCTCCTAAATCCCACAGTAAAATGTATAGAAAATGCTCTGTGGCATGAGGTGGGGAAAGTGGGATACTAACTTAAATCATTGTTGAAAAAAATTCCAAAAGAAATAGGACATTTCTTTGCCTGGAAATCTTTTGAGAAAACAGCAACTTCCCTACCCTGCCCTGATTCTTTATTCTTCAATGTCTGCTGGGATTCCTTCTTTGAGAAGACCCAGAAATGAGGGAGTGTTGTAAGTAGAAAGAATAACCCCATCAGAACGGTCTTCCCTGGGGACCTCTCCCTCAACATATGGCCTGTACTCAGATGACTGCAAGACTTTTTGGAAATGAAAAAAAAAAAGAAAGCTTTCTCACAATAAAGCTGAAAAATCTCACATATATGATTTTTTTAAGCTTAAGGGACTAATTAGTAATGAGAAGTCTTACGTCCATTTCAAATGTTGAATTCTATAATTATGATCAAATAAAGGATATTTTTCTTAAAATTGGATATGATCTCTTAAGCCTGGAAAATTGCCATTCCATGTGTAACTGGCCTAGTGGATGCAAGATTGCACTGCTGGGGGTGGACAGTGACTTGGCTTTGGCTCATTCAGTATGGTAAGCATAGTTTTTCTACAAAGATAAGGCTATTTCCTTTTAAAATCAATGGGCTTCTGGTGTTTGGGTATGAAAAAGAGATTGCTCTGTCTTTAGGTGGGGGCAATAGCAGAGAAGCCTTTGCCTTTTGTACGTTACTATTTAGCAGCCTGATTTTTGCATCCCAAGAATGCTGATTTTTCTTCTTTGCTGCCTTTCAAGTTTAGCCAGTGATCCATCTTTGCCTTTGAAATCATTTTTGGACTTTGGCCCCTGACTTCATAGCCTTTTTCAAACGATTATCTTTTTTTCACTCTACAAGCAAAAACTTCATAAGTCATAGACTTTTCTCTCCTTTTATCAGGATATTTGAGCAGGATTTTTCTCCTTTTCTGTGGGCTAAGATGGAATAAGCATGAAGCAGTTGGAAAGAGGTACCATGTGAGCAAGGAAGTGGAACAGTGTTAGGTTTGGGCCCCCCCTTCATTTAATGTTCATCTTTTTCTTCAATAATTACAAATTTATGAGGTAGGTACTTTACTTATGAAAAATTGGAAAGAAAAAAACCAGGGAAGGTGCATAGACTATCTACACAGGAAACTCCTTGGCATAATGCTTGGTACATAGTAAACATTAAATCAAAGTTTATTTCCTTCCAGTCACTAATAATAAAAGCCAGTGTTTGTGACCATTCATTTAAATGGACACATTTAATTCTTCTAACAACCCCATGAGGTGGGTACCAATATTACTACCAACTGCAGAAAAGAAAAATGAGGCAATAAGAGGCTTAGTAACTTACCCAAAGCCATGGTGAAGTGTCAGAGGTAGAATTTAAATGCAAACAGTCTGGCTCTAGACTCAGCTCTCTTGACCACCACGCTATGCAATCTGTAAATAGTTATGCTTAAATTAGTTATGAAATTAAAATTAGCAATAAAATAGATGATGATGGGAAAATGCTTTCCATATCCATGACTAGAATAATACTAGGACTCATTTTTCTAACTCAGTATTTTGAAATTCAGACTAACTTTTGCTGTTTCATTTAGTCATAGTAACATTATAGGCTCACACTTTTTTGCCTATTGAGGTTTTATTTATATGCTAAAAATCCCTCTCTATATAATATTTTTACATATTATATATTTTATGTATTATATATTTTATATATTATATGTATTTATGTATTACATATATTTTTTTTTCTTTTTGAAATGCTGAGGGTTGAACTCATAGTCTCATGCATGGTAGGCAAGCACTCTACCACTGAACTACATCCAGAGTGCCATTTTTTAATATTTTTATGAGCATTAATATTAAATGTCCATCTATGACAAGCATGATACTAGGAGTTGGGAGTAATATAGATGTATCAACATATTTTCCCCAGGAATGTTTTGAGCCCTTAGGATTCATCAGTGACAAAATTTAAAAATCTCTGCCTTTATGGAGCTTAAGTTCTAGCAAGTGCATCCTTTTCTTTTGAGACATTAGTTCATGATCAACTGAAGAAGACTAAAAAGGATACCCAAAACTAGCACATAATGTAAGAGTTATCATTTCCATATGAAGAGAAAGAAGTGATTACTTCTGCCTCAGGTAGGTTTGGAGATTGGAAACATCATTTGAGCTGGGTCATGAGGCATAAATCCAAATGATTTACCTTTGAAGATTGACTATGCCTTGTGTAAAGTAATGGGCTGGTCTGCCTCCCAATACTGTTCTTTAATTTTTGGTTAAAGGATTGTCTGAATTGGAGCCTGAGAAGGGAATTACTGTGCAAATAACATATTGGTGGAAACCTTCAAGGGAGTAAGAAAAGAGGATAGGGCAGAGAAAGAATCCAGGAAAAGATGAAAGTTTAGGAATAGTTTCGCCTTATTCCACAGAGAATTCTGAATCAAGGGCCAAGGGGACATGGCTCCTTTGGCACCTCATGCTGAGGTGGCCCCCAGTTCACAGCCTCTGCCCAAGGAGGCAGGTGTGGGTTGTTGGCAGTCAAACCTCCAGCAGCTGGAGGGCCTGGTAAAGTAAGACCGGAGATGCTCACCCATAGCATCAGCTACTAGGAACAGAGAACATCTAGAAGGAATAGGTAGGGATGAGGAGGTGTAGAGAATATATGAATGACAAATGAGGAAGAGATGGTACTGAGAACTGACTTTTTGCTATTCACGCTTTGGTAGGCCATTTATAAAGTTTAAAATAGTATTTACTTTTTGCTCATTCACCAGAAAATCTTGAGTGGAGGTAATTTAAATTTATCAAAATAGAAAAGGCAGCACTGTAATTCAGATCCTCTGGTTCGAAGTTAGTTTTTTTTTTTTTTTGGCGGTACCGGAGATTGAACCCAGGGGCATTCTATCTCCAAGCTACACCCCCAGCCCTATTTTTTATTCTTTAATTTGAAACCGGGTCTCACTAAGTTGCGAAGGGCCTCACTAAGTATCTGAGGCTGGCCGCGAACCCAGATCCTCCTGTCTCAGCCTCCCAAGTACTGGGATTACAAGCATGCACCACCACGCCAGGCTCTGAAGTTAGTTTTTGAAAGCAAACATAAGACTGCCTTTTATTTTAATTGAAGGGGATCTCTTATATTTTTGAAATCAGAATATATAAGTTTTTCTTCCTCGTACAATTTAAATATCTTCCTCTAGATATCCTGCTGTCTCCTCTTATTTTTTCCAGGAAGAATTCTTTAAATTTTTTTCATGTCTTTAGACAAAATTTACAATGTCAGTTTTCTCCTGCATCCCACCATCAATTTTTACCGTGGCCAAATTTTTGTCTTAATGTTATCTGCTTGGCTTCTTAGAGAATTGAGTTTGTAAAGCCAGAGAGATATGGCTGAAATTTTCTTCTAGCTGGGATTCCTACCTGGGATCTTATGAAGGAAAAAGGGAAAGGTAGAGTTGAAATTGCTAAAGTGTTTGTTGTAAACTTGTTTTCTGAATATTAAACCTACCTAAGTATATAGAATTAACACTGACTTCCTTGAATTAAATGCTGGTAAATTTGATCATATTCTTTTTTTATGTTTTTATTGGTGCATTGTAGTCTCACATCACAATGAGTATCAGTTTGGTGTTAACATACATGCACACAGCTCTTGGTGTCCCTCCCCCCGCTTCCCCCCCCCCGCCTCTCCCCCACATGTAACACTGAGAATGATGTTGGTATAATCTCACATATACACATTGTTTATGACAGTAATTCCATGGATTCACTACTTTCTTACCCTTCCCCTTCCCTTGTATCCCTTCCCTTGCACCTCTGAGGGTTCTCCATTATCATTGGAGACCCTTTTGTGTCCCCACTACTCCCTACGTTGCGCATATTAGTGAAGACATATGACCCTTCATTTTGTGTGATTGGCTAATCTCGCTTAACATAATGCTCTCCAGATCTTTCCATTTTCTTGAAAATGCTGTTATTTTGTTCTTCTTTATTGCTGAGTAGAATTCCATTGTGTGTATTTCCCATAATTTTGTGATTCATTCATCTGTTGATGGACATCTAGGTTGGTTCCATATTTGGGCCACTGTGAATTGTGCTGCTATGAACATGGGTATGCATATATTACTGTTGTGTTCTAGTTTCAATCCCTTTGGTATGATACCCAGTAGTGGAATAGCTGGATCATATGGTAGATCCATTCCCAGTTTTCTGAGGATTCTCCACACTGATCTCCACAGTGGTTGAACTAGTTTGCAATCCCACCAACAGTGTAGAAGAGTCCCAATTTCCCCACATCCTCGCCAACATTTGTTGTTGTTAGACTTCTTAATG